>JAHWXV010356536.1:0-16843 GCA_024586415.1 Phrixothrix hirtus
ATATTTTTTATTATATTGTTGATAATTAGTGTTGTTATATCTGACGGACAACATTTTAAAATCTAATAAATTCCTGAATTAAGTTTATTAATTTACCTCGTCCTTCATTCCTGGAATATTAATATAAGAAAAATAGTTATTTACTAATGTATACACACAGAAACATCCAAAACGAAATGTTAAGCATCTATATACAGGGCGTACCAAATGTACCCACTAAAATTAATGTAAAATGAATCAAAGATAAAGGCGAGACCGTAACAATTGCTTTGCAAAGATGTGTGTTTCCTGATGTATCACAAATGTAAATGGACACAGTTGATAACATAATGTAAGATGGGCTGTTTGTAAATAAACCCACTTCTGATTTATTCTCAAGCGAAATTCCCGGTTCTTTATGCAAAATAGTATTAAGTTTCATTTTGCATTTTTTATAGGATCCAAATTTGCAAAGTTTAATATCGTGCTTACTTAAGCAATTACTACATAGATTAAGTTGATTGACGTTTTGAAATCTGTCAGATACGGTGATCATCTTTTCTACAAAAGTTACAGGATATCCTTCGTAAATGTAAAGACAATTTTTTTGTAAAGTTGTCCCTTTTAGGAATCTGGTTAAGTGCTATCGATTCCAAAAAGTTTGCTTTTGATTGAAGAAACTTTAGCATATCTACTAGCGTAGGCACATCATTTGAGAGTTTATGTTTTTCCCACTCTCGAGCTGTTGTCCTAACTGGTTTTGTTGAATGAAGATAGATAACAATGCTATCCCAATAATTATGGGTTCATGTAAAATAGTTAATGCTCTTAAATGCTTGAAAACTTTATCTATTAAATTGCCTAAATCTTTGGATGACTCATTTTGTAAAGAACGAAGTGTAAAGAATGACTATATATGATTATGCACAAGTAACTTATTATTGTCACACCTGTTGCACAAAATCTCCCAAGCAATTTGTTAATTCTTGCCTGAAAATTCTATAGAATGAATGAGTTTAAGAGCTTCGCCTTCTAATGAGACCCTTAAATAGTGAAACTTCATAATTTCATTAATAGTTAAATTGGAATGAATTAGCGAAATATTGGTATCCTTGAATTCTAACCATGAGTTTAATTGTGAATTGACTTTGTTAGCCCATTACTGGAAGTTTAATGTTAGAAACTATTGACTTGTCGTCTATTTAAACTCGGTTGTTATAATTGTTTTGTTTATTATTTGAAGTTGCATGCATTTCTTGGAAATTACTTAAAATATACTTAGATGCTGACAAATTAAATTCATATTTTCTGTAAATTCTTTACGCACATTGTAATGTTCAAGATCTTCTTCTTCACAAATGCATTCGATTTCAGTTTCACATTTTTCAAATTCTGCCACAATTGCTTCATACTTATCTGTTCTAGTACCTAAATCGAAAATGGTTTTTGAATCTATGGTTTGCTTGTTTGTGAAGGTTTCTTCTATAGCGTTTAGGAAATTGCTGAAAATTGTTAGCTTCCTCTTCATTGTACTTCGTTGTCGAATTAGTTTGCTAATATCCGACATACTGAATGATTGTAAAAATATAGATTGAATGAAATAGCTGGAATATTTGAACAAACAGAATAGAAAAATGTCAACCAACCTGAATTGAATTAACAGAACCCTGGTTGACAGACTCACTCACTCTGCAAGTTATTTTATTCGGAACCAATTACTTTTAATTATTAATTAATTCCGCTCGTATGGATCATGTTTTTATTTCGATGGAATGGACTGTATTTTTGCTAACCTTGAAATTGATCTTTTTGTTTAATCCGTATTTTTTTATAATATTACTTTCGTAACTACTAAATTAAATACAAATTTGTTTATTATTTTGTATCTAGGCTACTGAATATTAACAAGTGGTTTATTAAAATTAAAGGTTAATTCTAATCCCACCGTGTTTTTAAGGTATATAAAATTAACATTGCATGCGCAATAGGCACATAGGCACAAAGGCACAAAGGCACCCCGGTGCGGGATAATTATGTACTATGACAATAATTTACTAAGCTTCGAATCTCTTATTGTTATGTACCCTTTGGTAAATACATCAAATATTTAGTTTGAATATTTATAGTAAGTTATTTATCTATCAGTATGCGTGTATATTTTGATTTTGTGTTTCAATTGTAACTTTAGTGGAAAGATACGGTCGTTTGATTTTGTTTATATCCGAATAGTTCATTAATACTAAAAGGGGGTATTGCGTTAATAGTTATGGGTGGTCAAGCAATCAATATAAAAGTGTTTTATGGTTCACAAACACCCATAAATAATACAAAAACGTGTATGCCTCCTTCTAAAATTAATGATTCAGATCTATCTGATTATACAGATTGTGATGGGGAAAATTGCGAAACAATGCAAAACAATTCTTAGCTTTGGATACTAATTCAAGTATTTTTAATTATGAAACTGAAGACTCAAAAATAATTTGTAAAACGGCTGATGCGGATTAACGTTTTAGTAATGGTGAGTACGAAAAAGTGATTCCAAATCCTGGTACTTCAAAAAGGAAAGCTAATAAATCGGCGTCATCTAAATTTACCAATAAAAAGCAAAAATTCAGTATAACTGGTTTACAGATGATTTACCGCCTAATGCAAGCAGAGCGAAATATGAAACAGTATACAATGATGAAATATTAAGTCCTTTGGAATACTTTTTAAAATCTCTTTCCATGGATATAATTTCTGAAATAATAGAACAAACAAATTGATACTACACTCAAATAACAGGTATAAGTTTGGGAATAACCACAAAAGAAAAAAACGTTTTTTGTCAATTCTTCTCAACATGGGGATTATTTCTTTGACAACAGTTGCCGATTATTGGTCGACTTCAATCAAAATATATCAAATAGCTGAACTGATGTCACATAGGCGTTTTGTAAAACTAAACCGTTTTATAGACTTCAATGACCATAGTTCCATAACAAACTATTCTAAAGACAGATACTTCAACTTATTGTTAGCAACAACGATAGCAAAAATTGGAAAAATTGTATTGCATATAATATTTGTAATATAAAATGACCAATGCAGGAAATTTGCGACAATATTCCAAAACAAGCCCAACAAATGGAGCAACAAAATATTTATCAAAGGTGCTTCTATATCAGATTTTATTCCCTACCAGAGAGCTACAGCATTTGAAAATTTACAAGGATCACAAAATGAATTATCTAAAGAGGAAAAATTCTTGGGAACAAGTCCAGGTGTCAGTATGTAAAATAGTTCACAACCCAGAGAGATCAATAGTATATTTGGATAATTTCTTTCCCAGTGTACCTTTATTTACTTATTTACGGAAAACATGAATATTTTAGCTTTAGGCACCATATCAAATAAAATAGGACAGCTAGATATCCTCTAGATGCTGATAAATTATTGTTGAAATATGTAAGGGGTACATATGATTAGAAAAAATGTGATGCTGAAAAAGAATTCCTAATAGCTAAGTGGGCAGATAATAGATGCGTTTTGATTGGAAGAACTTATTCGGGGATAAAACCTATTCAGTCAGTGAATAGTATATTACGATACAAGATCAGTAAGTGCCTTATAACAGGTGGAGACCGAGACCTGTTGTACTATGGCACTTAACGATCGTGTGTTGTACACTATTTTATGCGCTAACGACAACTTTCAAGTAATTACAGCAACTTGATATCAAACCTTTACTCCATTTCATAACAGTAGTAGCACCGTTATGAACCACAATGTGCTTGTTATCGTCGCGTTACTATGACAGTCACAACAATTCGGGAAATATATCATAACGTGACAATCAACATAACCGGTAAATATACAAAAACAAGTCGGAAGCGCAAAAAATATAACAAGCTTGCCCATGGGTGGCGTAGATATTGCAAATTCATTGATGGGGTTATGTAGAAGTCCTACCAGAGCCAAACGTTGATATTTCCATTTATTTTATTATTTGCTAGTAACATGGGTAGCTACTATACCGGAATGACTTTAAAAACCACAACAAATTCTATGTCTTTGAAAGTATTCCGTTTGGTGTCAGATTTTGTTGGCGTTCTGTGCCCAATGAACAAACTCTTTTCTTTTTTAAATTTGCCGCCGTCTATTTTCGGAAACGGCGTTTTTGACAGGACAACAAGAAATAAATAAATATGTTTCAGGTCGGATAAAAATACGAGAGACGCATTTTCTACATCTGTATCGATTGAGAATTTTATAATTAATATAAAAAGTGACAATTAAATGTAATTTTTTACGTACGGTGGATTCAGCGGCAGTTGGTTCTTTGTTTGAAGCGTTCGGGTGTGTGAGTTTAGGGACTCTACATAGTGCAATATGGCGGAAGACCAGACCCAAGAGATGGAATAACGTATCTCTGGGGATTGACATGCTTTCCTTTTTCCCATTCCCGTTGCTGCTTTTGGACGTGATATGTTCTTCTACGGACGCAGGAATTCAGAAATAGACCACGACTTACGACCATGGTTTAGGGCAATCTAGACGTCCGGTAGATTGACGAATAAAATTAAGGTACCCCTTTTATCTTGTCCTCTTGCACCCGTATTGTTGGCATGTGAAAGGCGTAAGCGGAAGGTCAACGCATAGTGGCGAGTATTCAATTTAAGCCACGTCCCGGTGGCCAACGCCTTGTAGAGGCCAGCTTAAACCTTCCCGTGCGAGGGGAGACCATTACTAGATACCTTCTGTCCAGATCGTGGATGCATACTTGCATTGACTGCATCTAAATATACGTTAACCCTAATTTTAGTCTTTAGTAGTCTGAGTAGTTCTTCCCGTATCTCTTCAATCAGGCCAAATTTAAGGGGCGGCGAAGTTATCTGTAATCTTTTATTTTATAACCTGTTGTTTTGTGTGTATGCTAAATAAGCCATTCCTTTAGTAATAGATATGTCATGTAACTCAACTAGACTTTTATTTTTGAACGTAGTATAAGTTAATTGATAATACTTGCATTTCAGGGGATATGTACTAATTAAGGTGTCCCTTTTGAACATGATCTAGATTAATATTAATATTTGGGGGCCTTAACAAAAGTCAACCCCGGGACAAATTCACTAGAGGCCAGGGACTGTTTGTATCTGTTCCGATGATATTTCCATACTTTGAGCGGCCTATCTCATTGTACGCGTTTCCAGCGACATCCTATAAAGCGCGGACGGTGCTGGTGTACTTCACCTGGAACCTACCCCTACTCCGAAGAGCTAGCGGCCATCAGTACCGTTGTTGGACGTAACGCCTAACGCGCCCGTAACAATGGAACTACCAAGATCTTTGGTGGAGAACCAAGGCATAGAAGACCAAACAGTAAAATTCAAAAACAAGTTGAAAGAATTGTTTATTCTGTTGTCCAAAGACCTGACGAATTATCCAAAAAAGATGATCAATCTCATTGGCACGTGTATGCTTCCAAAAGAAGATGCAAGTACTGCAAGAATGGAACAAGTCATTTATTTTGCAAGACAATTTTATGCCTTACTGATACCAAAATTGTTTGTTAAAGTTTCATGGACATTAAAAATAAATTTAACTGTATTACATTACTTTTATTATAAGTAAATGTTTTTGTTTTTGTTTGTACAATTCTGTGTTTAGTTACTGTTAGTATAACATAATCCATTTTGTTAATTTATTTTTGCATAATTTAACTAATTCGAAGACTTATGTGTCTGTACCTCGCAGGTATAAGGTTACATTTCCCAAATACACATTTTACTAAATACCTATACAGATTTAGAATATGGATTTCTTAATTACTAGCCTAATTAAATACCTATTACTAGATTTTATAATTTTTTCACCTTTAGAAGTAGAAGTGGCAGATGCAGAGTTAATATTGTAATATCACATACTTAATTTAATCGGCATTTTAAGTACATATACTTTTACTATGTAACAGGAATACTGATTATGTTTACAATTTTAGAGCACTAAACTAAATATTTACAACTTCTTGATCTTCATTGTTCTTTAAATAAAACCAAAAATATTATCTGCATTTCATTAATAGGATTAACAATATTTATATTAATTCCAAATGTATGCACGATCAGTGACGTCGTTTCCACTCATCACTCATTAATCAGAAGTTGCCATATAACCTATTGCATATAAACTTTCGCCTAGAGGTATCCAAAAATTAAAATGTAATCGTATATATATAGTATAATAAAAATACTTGGTATCAACAATAATATTTTAATAATCTAAATGTCTATATTTCACGTACGATTGTACGCTTCTTCAGCAAGCCTATTAATAAAATATAGAATTTAAAAATTTTGAAAACTGACAAAATAATATCATCGAACCTAACTAACACTAGAAAAAATAAACAATAAGTTTAATAAATAATACTATGAACTAACAGTAAGTAACATTAGATAATCATATATATATATATATATATATATATATATATATATATAGAAATGTTTTAAGTTTCTTGTAAATATTATTTTCTGTTATATTTTTACCACTATGTGGAATTTGTTTTGTTTCAATATAAATAAGGAACAGGAAATTATTTATCTTTATCGGCTAACGTTTCGGGGATAAATTGTCACCTTCCTCAGAGCCTGAAATACTTTAATTTAAAATAACTATAAATATTACAAATTATTTAACTTACAAAAATGGTGGAAATATAAAAATGTTTTAAAAAAACTAAGAATTAGAACAGCTTTAACATTATTGAAATTTAAATGACATAAAATTATTTTATAAAATTTGAATGGAAATAAAAAGCAAAACCACTTACGATTTGATTTTGAAAGCGAACGTGAATGACATAGAAAGTGCGCGCCATTAATAAACCTAAAAATCTGAATTTATGTTTTAAATTTAAGGAATTGTAAAAATTCGTTATAAAAGACACTAGCAATACTTGAGCCTGTTTTGTCATCCAAACAATTACTAGAATTTTTAATAGCCAAAGTTTCAAGAAAAATGCGTTTACATAAAAATTTTCTTTGAATCAAGATCACAACTATGTTGAAGGGTACAATTTATCACCGAAATGTTAGCCGATAAAAATAAATAATTTCCTGTTCCTTATTTATATTGAAACAAATTCCACATAGTGGTAAAAATAAAAACATAAAATTATATATATATTTGTATATTTTAAACTTTTACTAGTATAAATAATTAGTAGAATTTTTTTCTATTAAAAATACGAACACGAACGTGTATTATATTTTTTTATATATTCGGCTTAGGTTTCGGGGATCAGTTTTCCCCTTCGTCAGAGCTTTACTTAAAATACTAAGATATATTAGTGTTTTATATTATAATGGAAAACTGATCCCCGAAACGTAAGCCGAATATATAAAAAAATATAATAAGATGTTCCTGTTCGTATTTTTAATAGAAGCAAATTCTCCTAATTATTTATAGTAGTAAAAGTTTAAAATATTTATATATATATATATATATATATATATATATATATATATGGTAAATTCGAACATTTTTTATATTTAACGTTATCAATTACAAATACTATCACAATTATCTTAACACCTATCAATATGACTGCGCAATGCAGAAACTTTAGCATATACACCTGGAAAGTTTGCCGCAGCACATCCACGACCCCATGAGACAACGCCAACTAGGAATCCACCAGAAACAAGTGGACCACCGGAATCACCCTGTATATAAATTCAATTTATAGGTTTCAGTTTTAATAAAAGTCTAATATTTTACCTGGCAAGAGTCTTTTCCTCCTTGCTGAAGACCAAAACAGATCATGCTAGCAGAAATGCGAGTGATTCCGTAAGCTCGTTTACAATCAGCATCACTAACTCTTGGTACTTCAACTTTTTGGAGCTGTCTGGACAAGCTACCTCCAGAATAAAGAGTTCCCCATCCAGTAACGATGGCACGAGTACCAATAGGTATGTCTTCACCTGCACGTTGTAAGGGTATAGGTTGCGCACCTGCACCTAAATCGATAGGTCTATCAAGAGTAATAACGGAGACGTCATTGTCGATGGTCCACTGGTTATAATAAGGATGTTGGCAAATGTTAGCAACATAGATGACTTGACCTCCTCGACCGCGAATTGAACTAGCCGCACGGATGGTCAATTGACTTCGAGAACGTCTAGAAAAGTTATTGCAATGACAATTTGATAAGTATCTTTAGTAATTGATTTACCCATGAGTACAGTGAGCGGCAGTAAGAGCTTTGGTAGAGCTGATAATGCAAGCTCCACAAGAGTGGCTATGATAAACTTGAAAAGAAAGTTGGTGCGGATATTCCTCAATAGTGGTAGCGACACCACCAACGATTCTTCCGTCTAACATAGGGACAAAAGGTCGTGGGCTTCCGCCTAATTAATAAACGTGAAACTAAAATGTTTTGTGATTTTAAACATATGTACAGTAAATTTCAATTTAATCTGGGGCAGTAACTGTTAATGTATGGTTTAGTTTAAAGATCTAGGTACCCAAACTATAATAGTATATTATATAGTAAGGGACTAAAGTGTCTCTTTTAATCCCAAGAAAGAAATAATCCCTCAAAGGATTAAAAAGCACCTTAGTTCTGAGGTATATACGTTATTTTTTGCAATTTCGAAAAATTTGAAATCAAAAGGGTCGAACAAAGTATAATTATGTAATTTTGACATTGACAGTTAATTTGATTTATCAACGTGTGCTTCAAAGCAATTTTAAATTTTATAAATTTTATTTGCGAAGCGTTACAGTAACGCTTTCAGCAATATGTAAATTTTTGCACTTCCGGCACTAAAACGCCACTTTTAGTCAATTGTTTCCATAACTAAAGCAACACTTTTAATCTAAAAGGTTTCAAATTTTACTTGACTCCCAAAAGAATTAAAGTACTTAAATTCCGCATAAACAAATTAAATCCATTGCAATACCAAAAATTAACCAATTAAATTACATATTGCTGAAAGCATTACTATAGCGCTTCGCAAGTAAAATTTAAACGGTATTTACCATGAAGTATACATTAATAAATCGAATGAACTATCAATAACAAAATCATGCAATTTTAGGTCGAAGGACCTTTTGATACTAAATTTTTTTAAAAATTACAAAAAATAATGTATATACTCGTACCTCAAGACTAAAGTGCTTTTCAATCCCTAGAGAGATTATTTCTCTCTCAAGATTAAAAGAGTCACGTTAGTCCCTTGACTTTACATTGTTTATACATGATTTAAAGTACTTTAATTCCCTTGGGACTAAAGTAAAATTTTAATCCTTTGAAATTAAAAGTGTGACTAAATGTATCGTTTTAGTCTCAGAGGTGCAAAAAATATTTTAGGTTTAACTGTCAGTATGAAATGTATTACATATATACTTTTAAAATTCATTATTAGATTTATTCAGTATTATTATTATTTGACGAGCCATATTTTAATCAGTAAAAATAAACCAGGCAATAATTTGAAATAATTTTCACAATAAGTTTGACATGCAGAAAATTGCCTGATTAAGTGATTAACAATTCAGATACCTAGATCTATAACTGAATACAAATCGCTAATACTTCCCAGAATAAATTGAAATTAACTGCTCTATAAAAATATTGAAAATGTTTACATACCCAAAGAAACTGCAATTAAAGCGGAAACAAGTACCAAACGAATCATTTTGTCTAAACAATGAGGTATCGTACTTAATCGAATCTATTTATACTTGTTTCCGTACAATCTTAACAAAAACACTTCAGATTACAACAATAAATATTAAAACGTAATGAATGGTTTAAAAAAAATTATAATATCGACGAAAATCCTTCAGATACTAGATAAAATTAATGTCTATTGTTTATTACCTTCATTTGTGAAGATATTTTGAATTTTATATGCGCTATGATAATTTTAATAATTTTTAACTACGAGTATGTTTAAGTCAATATTTATAAATTTAAAATTTAAAAATACAAATATTCAAATATGCATTAGGATTCGATACGTAGTAGCAAAATTATTCGCTTAATAAAGTGAAGTAAAACTCGTCGATTAACTACTATTATCTGCAGTACCAGTTAGTGTAGTTTAATTATAAACAAATAATTTAATAATAATGCCGAAATAGGAATTTAACATACAAATTTGAGTCATAATAAGTTAATATTTTTAAATTTTCTTTAGAGTTATAATGATTTCTAGTATTATTTTTGCAATTTAGTAACGCTTTTAAACCTTCAAACTATTTTTGTTAAAATAGCTCTTTAAACCTTTGAAAATTTTTTAACATTGTTGTATAAGGAAATTGTTGCAAATATTTGATTCTTAAATATTATTTTTCTAGGTACGTTCGTATTATAACGACACCATTATGAACGTCAAATTGAAACACAATAACATAGATCATAAGGTTGAGTACGATAATGATTCATTATGGTTTTCAGAATTATAATGAAATATCTAACGGACAATAATGATAATAAAGAAAAATTGTAGTCTCCCAACAATATGATTTTTATTCTAGATGTTACATTTGCAGCGAACGTTTTCGTAATGAAACCAAAATTAATTGTTTTGGACAATCTAATTGTTAGATATATCTTCAGATTTTTTTTTAATGGTATGTATCTAATCATTTAATTTGTGTTTAAAATAATTAATTTTGGTTTCGTTACGAAAACTTTCGCTGCAAATGTAACATCTAGAATAAAAACTATATTTTTTGGGAGATTGCATTTTTTTTATTATTATCGCACAAATTATAAATAATTACAAAAAAACATCTGTTACAATAGACCTATTAAAATACATTAAGTACTAGAATGGCTTTAAAATATGTACAAAGTAAATTTACTTCAATTTCTAAAAATTTGGGTATAGATCGTGACACTGTGAAGAAGACATGGATTAAAGAAAACAAAAGATCCCTTTGTAATTAGACTTCCCGTCCACTAAACATATATTACTAAATTAATAAGGTGCCACTGCAAGTACGTTTTACATAAAATTTTATTCATTGTCTAAAACTCAACGTCTTTAGAACTAAAAATTTTCTAATGGAACTTTAAATACCTACCAGTCCAATCGATTTAGGTAAAATGTTGTCATGTTGATTGCATGCTGTTGTAGTAACATCGAATAATAGGATTAAATTTTTAATACCACATTTGTAATTCGTTTGGCGCGATCTTGCTTTTGAGATAAAGAACCTAATTTAGCTTATAAAATAAATTTTTCGGTAAATTAAATATAATTTGCTTTATATCATTTTGTTAAATTTATACATATTTATCTAACAAAAACATTCAGTTAACTTTAATTTTGTGTAAAATAAGTTCAGCAAATCTAATGCTCTTAAATGTTAATGTACTCATTAATTTCAAATCTACAAACAAATTTCAGTTTTCATATATACAAAATGATCCTATTCCATGTCTGACATCTATTATAAGTGAACGGAAATACCCAGTGTCTTGAAGAATTTCGTACTTTTGAATTACTTAAATTTATCTTTTATTCAAACAAGTTTTAATTTGATCAAAACATGTATGTGCATTACTTCAAACCCTAGTTTTAGGAGATGGTACAAATATTGCACTCAACAATGGATTTGGCACGCTTGAATATCTAAAGCAGATATCTTGAAAAAAGTGAGTGACCCACCTATTTTGGAAACGATTAAAAATGAAGCCTCATTCAAAACTAATTCCAAATAATTTCCCACGTATTATAATTAGTATCGAAAATTCTTTTTAAATTTTCCAAGATGAAATGCTTGTTTAAACCGTTCTATTTGTTTTTTAAAGAAGGTCGAATAAAAGTAATGAGTGCTAAGGATTTATTTCTTCATTGATTTTGCTTAAATATTCTAAATTTTGCTGTTCACTAGGTTTAACATTTTCAGACTGGATGGCAAGTTACTTTCAGGGTAATAAACGCAGGTAACGGATAGGTATTCTATGGAGTTGCTGCTTCTATAGTCATCTCGCTATTATGGCCAACATCTGCTGTGTTTTATCTTCTCTGCATTGTTGTTTGAAACCGTTAACATTATATCATCATCGGCATTTATAAAAACAAGTTAAACGCTATTTCAATTGAAACCCACCTTTGCTTCATAAAAAATGTATTCAACAATGTGTTTGGCGTAAAGGTGTTGCTAATATCTTGTGGTCGCTCGCTGAGGAACGCGTGTACAACTTTCTGTAGTTTTTAGTCCAATTAAGAATGATAACCTATCAGTGGTTAAAAAATGTGGCAACAGAATAGTAACAAATCCGAACTATTCGCAAACAGCGAATATTTAATGATCTTATCTAATCAAACGTAGCACAAACGTTACAGATTTCAGTTATAAAGTACATACTGCCCCCGCTCGTGCCTCATCGATTGTTCACTCCATTTCAAACTTTTGACGCAATTTCTTCCTATTCAAATATGCCACACATACGTTTCCATAAACTGCCTGCTTTTGTGTATTTATTTTCAATGACTGCGCCCTCCGAACCCATAAAAATTCTATAATGGCAAATATTAACCGTTATCGCGTTTACTTTGACAATTTTAGTCATTTTTTTGTTTATTTAAGCTCTCTATTTCAATGTTTGTAAGTTAGGAAGATTCGCTTATTTATATCAACTTCAGACCTCATGGATATTACGCGAATGGTGCCGAATTAATTTAAAATAAATACATTAGGCATCAAAGTTTATATAGATGTTGTTTCACATTTGGGAATATTAAAATTAAACTGTGTCGACGCAGAAATGGAAGTACACGGTGTTCTGGTACAGGATGGGCGTTGTGCTCATTGGCTTCCTGCCAACAGATGATACAATAAACGCGGGCCATTACTGTGAAATACTGCAGAACCTGAAATGGACCATTTAGAACAAGAAGCGCGGGACGCTTAGTACAAGTTTAGTATTGATCCACGACAATTCGCCCACATACGGCTTATCGCACAACACAACTTCTACAGGAGTTTCACTGGGAGTTGTTTAGCCATTCTGACTACAGTCCTGATCTTGCTCCCAGGGGCTTTTATCTCTTCCTACACCTGAAGAGGGTTCAGTCCGACTAGCATTACCTTAGTGAGGATGAAATGCAGACCGCTGGACCACTGGTTCTACTCCCAGGCGGCGCACTTCTACGGTACCGGAATGCAGAAGTTGGTTCGACAGTATAACAACTGTCTCAATTCCAGCGCTGATTATGTTGGGAAGTGATACCGTGAATGCTGTATTTGTGCCAAAAAGTTTACCAGATGAATGTTTTATTCCTGTTTACGGCTATAGAGAACCTTACTTACTGAATGCGCCTCATATTTTGATAAATATTAATTACATTTATATTTCTTACGCTATATCTACTTTATTATTCATTTATGAACAAATCATTTTATAAAAAAGTGGCATAGATTTATATTGTTCATCTATAAAATATATTTTTAATTATACCGAGTGTTTAGGTTCACCCTTTATACAGAATTGTTTTGAAAAACTTTCAGGAAATAAAATAGGTAACTTATACATGTCTAAGATACTCGTTTATATTATTTTTAAATCTAACAGAGCTTTTTTTTGGAAACAAAAATATACACCGGCATTTCGTAGTCGCTGACATAATAATTGCTTTAACTTGAAAATAATTTTTGATCATAAACATGTATAACAGATACATGAGGTATTGATTATGGTCATTGCATTTTAAAACCATAATCTGCCTCAACGAATCTTTCATTAATAGTTGTAAATTATGTACTTTTAATAAGGTTTTGCGTAAATTTCAAAATATAATTGACTTTCTATAATTATGGCCTAATTTTTTTCTTGCATTAAAATATTAAAAGCGTAATTCAGAAGCATTGTTGAACATTGAAGTCACTAAAAGAAATTTAGAAACGTACTTTGAACACAAAATAGTGATTTAATAAATGTAAAACCTAACGAATACTGTTGATTATGTATTTCTGAAATAAATTATAATCAAGCTACTACTCAGAAAAAAAAGTCATGCGAATTTAATTTAGAGCTATGAAACTACAAAAGGAGTAAAAACATAAATTTATAGCAAATCGTGGCGGAGCAACCCATTATTGAAAACACTTTTTTATTTCTGTTCTTTTGTTTTCAAACAAATTTTAATCGTCAGTTTGTAGTGATAAATTACATCGTTTGCAAAAATTTCAATAAAATCCCTCAACTAATTCTAGTTATTGCGTTTTTTATGGAAGTCGGTGTATAATTCTATTACGCGCGTCTTCCATAGTAGTTGGTGGTGTGTGACACACTTTACTTTTATAAACCCCATAAAAAGAAATTACTGATTGTGAGATCTGGTGATCTAGACAGCCACTCAACATATAAAAGTTGACACACTTATTGCTTTATGCACAGGAGCACCATCGTTTTGGAGCCTAAGATTGCCGAAGGGTATTAAAAAGATTATTGTCTAACAAATTATTGAAATTATTTTAAAGGAAGCCGAATTAAAGTTTTCCTGTTAGAGAATAATGTGCGTGCCCAAAACGCTTGCGCATTTAAAGGCCGTCTATACTGGCTATTTACTGTATTATAATAATGATTATAACGATACCAAGTAATTTTTTTAAATATAGCCTCATTTGAAAACAATATTTTCTAAAAACTTCTCGATTAACTTGATCAAATACTCATAGACAATAAACAAGACTTCCTTCAAAATATCCTTAGAACAGCTCCTGGTGTAGCTGAATACTATAAGGATGGTATTTATATTTTTTTGAATTGTGTGTACCGAAGATTTTAAACATCCGTCGTCCACTGATATGGCGCACACTAGTTTTTGGGATTTTTCTGTACAATCCGTAACACCAAAAATTTATTTTCTTCAGTAAATAAACTATAACTGTGCTTCTGTTTTTGCAAAATCAACAAATTCAGTATTACCAAACCTCCAATAGACGCAAATGCCTTTTTTCTCTGAAAGTATCTGATGGAAATAGCGATGTGCATAAACTCTGGACATTTAATAAAAGATTTTTACCACATACTCCGAGATCAAAAACCGTTTCTACTAATTCTTGCCCTATTAGCTACATTTTCAGTTTATTAAATTACAATTTAAAATAAATAATAACCTTTGAGGCTAATGAAACTTACGATGATCAATTATTTCAAAGCCTAGATGAACTTTAAAAGCAATGCTTAAATAAGCATAACTGAAAACAGTATTTTTCTGGAAAACCGTTATATAAAATAAGCTGTTCTTTTTCAGTGTAAAAAATTTTTTTCAACATAGTCGCTTTCCAACACACTACCGTTATTCCAACGATATTCAAGACGTTTAACGCCTTCAATAAAGTACAATTTATCAAAGTTTGTTAAATACACATCTACTTCAACGATCACTTTGGCATTGGATGAAAATTTCTTACCAATAAGCCAAGTTTTCATATTTGGGAATAAGAAATCGTCCGAAGGAGCCAGTCGGGTGGATATCGAAGCATTTCGAAAATGCAAGCCATGTATTATTGCAGTTGCAATAGCTGAATAAGGTGCTAATGCATTATCATGAAGAACGAAAATTTTTTCTTTGCCAAATGTGGCCTATTTTCTTTAATTTCTTCATTGAACTGTTCAATAACGGTGAGTGATACTATCCTGTTGTTCTACCATTTTAAAGGTAGTCAATGAAAATTATTCCGCAAGCATCCCAAAATGCAGTAGGCATAATATTACCATCCGATTGCGCCATTTTTACCTTCTTAGATGTACTTGAATTAGCTTCTACACATTGTTTCGATTAATTTTTGGTTTTTGGTTCCATTACGAGGAATAAATTGACGTAAAAATTCAGATGTAATATGCTTAAACAGTTTCAAACAATACTCCGAAGTCGATAAACCATTAAGTTTTCGTCCAATGATAACAATGGCGGCACCTATCTTGAAGAAACATTTTTTACATCCAAATCGTCATGTAAATTGAAACCACTGTACCAAACGACACATTCAAAGCCTCCATAATCCCTCTCACCTTCATTTAACGTTCTGGAAATACAATATCCTGTATTTTTGTTATTATTTTTGGCGCACAAACATTTCTTGGCCTGCCAAACCATTCAAAATTTTCATTCTAGCGAAACTAATATAAGTTGCCTATTTTCAATGCCTGCCACGCATAAACTAATCGGCAGATTTTCTTGAAAAATGGTATGACACCATATAGACAAATATATTTTAACAAAATAATATTGATTTTATTCTGATAGTACCATATCTTGCATGTTTACCTAACTTATTAAACTAGCCTCTTAAGTATCATTTGAAAGAGAATTAAATTCTACGTCAAATATTCAAAAATATACCATTTGAGAATAAATCTGGGTGAGACAGCACACGCCTTTTTCTTGGGTGTATAAATATGCAAATAATATCAACATATGACTAAAATATTATTTACGTTTATTTTATGAATAATTGTAACGGTCAACCATCCAGTCAACCTACCACTCGAAACAATCCTTTTCTCGGAAGATTTTCTCTAATAATTTGTTTCAACGCATTTTTCCAGAAAAATTGTTAAGTTAAAGTAAAATAGCATCACATACGTAAGAACCGTAGCAAGTACTGACAACATTGTTATATAAAATGAAATTATTCATTAACTAATTTCAACCAAAATATTGACGTCGCGTGTACGGAAGACAGCATGCACGCACGTATGCACCCGCACTCGCACACGCACACCTACATCCACAACCACACCCACAACCACACCCACAACCACACCCACAACCACACCCACAACCACACCCACAACCACACCCACAACCACACCCACAACCACACCCACACCCACACACACACACAC
>JAHWXV010356559.1:0-12050 GCA_024586415.1 Phrixothrix hirtus
TTTACTATTTGTAACAAGTCATATGAACTAAAACAATTATTAACAGGGTTATTGACATTCAACATATTTATATTAAAATCACCCAAACATACGAATTCATCCACGGTGGGTGTTATAAATGATAGTATATCGTCCAAACCGTATATGAAATTACCTATATCTCCACCTATAGAGTACCCTAATAACTATTTTTTTGCAGGTAATTTAATCTTAATGAGTAAGCATGCGAATTTATCACTAACTAAAGGGTCGAGAGTAATTACGTCACAATTAAAGTCAGCTTTAATATAGATTCCTACACCACTTCGCTACCTATCGTATCTCTTCTAGAAAACTGATATCCGGGAATAAGTATCGCGTCATTAAGCACATTTTCTGACAACCAAGTTTCGGAGACTCCAAAGATATCAAATTTGTTAGATATGATTAAGTTATTTAAAGATTTAAAATCACATAGCAAAGACCTTACATTTAAATGTCCTAATTTCATTGTTATCAATCTACCCACCTAAAACAAACAAATTTAGATTAGAAAAATAACACTAAAAATAAAATGAACAAAAACGAATGTCCTAAGATGTTATTTAATGCACGAATAAAATAAAATTAGTTAATTAAATATAATAATGCGTGTACCGCAATGTTAATTTGATTTATATAAATATAATTAAATTACGACAAGTATTGATTTAAATGTCAGTAAATCATTTTATTTATTGTTGACGGAAGAAATACCCAGCTTGTTTAAATCTTCAAGTGTAGAAATATGTGTGATGATATTGTTTATCTTCGCATAAACTCTTGCATCCCGTGTCCAAGCCTTATCCCTTCCAATTGTTTTCTGCGTTTCGAGCAATAACTGTAGTCGTACCTTCGATAAATCTTCCATAATTGCTATCTCAGTGTTTTTTAGTAATTTCTTTCTTGGAAGTACAAGTTGACGAAATTTTTAATTTACAAAGTTGACAATAATAGGTCTTGATTTATTCGGTTTTATTTGACCTACCCGATGGGATTTATTTATATAGACATTATCGATATCCAGCTGCATTTTAGATTTAAATAAATTGATTAATTTAATTTCGCAATCTTCATTTTTTTTTCTTTTATACCAAATACTCTAATGGAATTTCTACGAGTATATTATTCTAGATTTATATAATTAGTTTTAGATTGTTAATTTCATTTTGTTATCCACTATCTTTATTTTTTTACTGTGCTGATTCAATTTTTCATTTAAATTATTTATCACTATATCCGAAACGGCTGTTGCCATAGCATTAATAAAGTTCTTATCACTGCACATTACAGCTGTGGTATTGTTGATTATGGAGGTGATATCCTCCAGCTGATCTCTAGTGAAAGGCGTTTCTATTATTATAATTTAAGAAATCGATTATTTAATAAATTACACTGCCATACCGTTAACACACGTCTATTCTCTTCGAGAGTTCATAGTTCAATTGATGAAAGTGTGAGTTCATTCTAAATTTGAATATGTTTTTGAATATTTCAATAAGCTGATAATAAATATAAAAATCTTTAACTGTATAAAATGCGGTTTGGAGTGATCAGCGCTTCCAGCATGAGCAATTAATCTAATCGCCTTTTTCTGTAATCTGAAAACCGTTAAAGTGCTAGTTGCATTACCCCACAGATTTATGCCATAAATAATATGAGAATGAAGGAGAGCGTAATATACAGATAAAATCCTTTTCTTATTAATCGTAGTACTTTATCTTCTAATAGGAAATATAGATGATGAAAGCTTTTTTACTAAAGAATGAATATGTGGCTCCCAATTACGAGAGTCGTCTATTGTTAAACCAAGTATTCTTATATTTTCACCACAATTAATATTAGGATTGGAAGATATTATTAGTTCTTTTGTTTTATTTATATTTAATTTGAAACAATTTTGAGTAAACCAGAAATCAGCTCGAGATTTTACATTTTCTATTTTATTTTTCAGAAACTGTCTATCGCTACTTAATAAGGATTTATCATCTGCATAACAAAAACATTTTTCTGGATGTACATATGTAAATAAATCATTGATATAAATCGTAAAGAGTAGAGGTGCCAGCACAGGCCCTTGAGGGACTCCATCTTCAACTAGTTCAAAATTAGATTCTTCTTTATTATTCAAAGAAACACATTGTTTTCTTGAACTCAAGTAAGATTGTATAAGTTGTAACGGTAATCCACGTATTCCATAACGTGTAAGTTTAGCTAAGAATAGATTGTGGGAATCACAATCAAACACCTTGCTTAAATAACAAAAGGTAAGTCCCACATGACTGCCTTCTTTAAGACCTTTGACTACGTCATTCATAATCTTTGAAACAGCTTGAACAGCAGATCCACCCTCTGGAAATCCAAACTGGGCTAAGTTAATCATTTTATTGGTCTCAAAATATTGACAAACTATTTTTAATTATAATTTTTCCAAAAAGTGGAATTATAGAAATAGATCTATAATTATTTTTGGAATAGGTACAACCATAGTCAATTTAAATGAATTGGTAAGAATACAAAAGAGTTGGGTGATTCATGAATGCAATATAACAACTGTGTCTGAAAATGGGCACTAATTGGTAAATTCTGTATTATTTGTGTAGCAACAGAAACGAAATGGTTATTAAAGTATGTAGCAGTTAGATTATTTGATATATTATTTATATTTTTACACGTCCTTTTTAAATTAATTAATTTCCAGGAACTTTTAGCTTTGTTATTAGAATTTTCTATAAAATTACTATAAACGTGTTCTTTAGCACTTAGTAAAGCTCTTCAATAATTCTTTAATAAAAGTTTGTATAGTTCTTCGTAACAGGTATTTCCTGAAACATCCCTAATTAGTTTTATTGTAGACAATTGTTCCCTCCTAATCTTTAAATCTTGGTTAAACCACTGAACAAGTGGACGATCCTCACAAAATTATCAAGACAATTTTCGTTTACTAAGTTTTGACAGTAATTTACTAAAAAATCAGCTGCGTGATTAATGTCATTTAATTTATAATAACTCGCCCAGTCAAAGTCGGCTAAAAAAATAATGAGTTTTCTGTAAAGACTTACACGTTATTTTTCTTATTCTGGTAGTACTCGGCTTACATGCCATTTTTAAATTAAATTCAACAGTTTGGCCAAAATGATCAGATAATCACAATTTGTTTATCTTACCACTACACATATTTTCGTTTAGATTGGTTAAGATGTTGTCAATACAACTAGCTGATTTATTATTGACTCTTGCATAACTAAAAATAGTAGGTACACTACGATAGCAATCTAAGATGGACATAAGTTCATTTAAAGTATTAGAAGGCGTCAAAAAATGTATGTTAAAATATCCTAAAATAACTAACTTTTCATACTTATCAAGTAACTGTAAGAAAATATTCCAATTTCCATGGCAAGACCTACACAAAGAAATAACTAGAATTTTTACCTTAGGAGTCCTTAGTTCTACGGCACAAAATTCGGCCTCTAGTTCAATTGAAAAAGCATCGACTTTAACAATTTTATATTCTATGTTCATTCCAGGAAATATGCATACACCTCTATGGATACATTTCTTCCGACTAGAACATGATATTAATTTATAATTGCTAATGCCTTAGTAATTTAAATTTTCGGTGGTGCACCAATTTTTGCTAATGCAGACTACACTAAACATACATTCATTGACATACAAGGATAATTCCTCAATCTTATTAGTAAGTCCGTGAATATTTACATGAAAAATAGAGACATTGGTCTTCTTTAAAGGAATTAATTTACCATTGTTGAACTGTGCGGTAGTGACATTTACTATTAGCTTTGCATTAATTTTTTCTGGTCTAAAAAATCTCCCCTTTTAAAAAAATTATTTATATTAGCATCTGCAAGCCATATATTAGAGTCTAAAACTTATGAAGATTTGCACTATTTATAGTAACTTTAAAGGAAAAATACGCTCTTGGGTTCTTCGAGATAATTTTTTCACATTGCACTTCCAAAGAGATATTCTTTAAATACATAACTAAATCTTCCTCCGTTGTTTCTGGATCCAATCCAATCCAAAAAACGCAGGTTTAGGTGCAGCACATAGTTTACAGATTTCCTTTAGTTGCATTGTTCCTAAGATTGATGTTAATTTTACTGTTAGAACCACACTTATTATTATAATGAACTGTTATCCAGTCATAATTGTGATCTGTGATACCAACATTATTTTCCTTCACATTTTGCTCAGCTTGTAATTCGTTGTTTTGTTCTCATCCGTGTTTAAATTTAATACATTACTAATTTTTTGATGAGCAGTAGCAGCTTAGCAAGCTAATGTGTTAGTTATTTATACAAAATTTTAAATATCTCAATGACAAAATGAACTGTACATAATCTAAATTAAAAGGTAATACTTCCTACCTTAATCAGCTGCACCGGACGAATCTTCGGGTTGTTAAGGGAAGGAAAGATTTGGATAAGAATTGAAGTATTACTACTCCCTTGGAACTTCACAAAACTAAAAATTATTATATCTTCCGTGCTAGTGGATAACGTACTAAACACTCCGTAGTTGTATTAAAACTAACTTTAATGCTTATAATTTGAAGGTCAAAACTAAAGCCGGTGCGGCGTAAACAGAATGATACCATATTTGATGTAATTATTCCTTCTTCAGATCTTAATTTATACGTATTTATTTGTTTGGTCTACTATTTTTCAGAACATATGGCGGTTTGATATTCACTCGCGATAGTGTTATCAGTTGTAACTAAATTCGACGTTTGTGTCCAATTTACTTTATTTATCAATAATTATATTTTTCTAACAGCTCACGAATAATAAAATCTTTATGATTTATTATTTCTTTTAGATACTGATAGTCACTTACTTTATTATCGAAATCCAACAATTTGGTCGTCATTATATCAATATTTTCGTCAATACAACATATAAATTTACCATCAATGTTTAAAATATTTAAACCCTTAATTTTTTGCTTACTACAGCTATTGTGATAGTATCTTGTAAATTTAACACACTTCACACGTTTTTTTGATGTATTTATTCCACAAAATAAAGCACTTTCGAATTTTTAGAAAAAAATCATATTTTCTGAATGTTTGCTAAATAAGAATCTCAAGTATTTGATATTAAGGAAATCATACAGAATTAGTACGAAATTATAAAGTAATGTTTCATATTTTAAAGATTGTTGTCCAACCTGAAAACCAGACATCCAAAGTAAATGTTTCCATGAATAATTCAGATTTATGCTAGTCCAGTAATAGGCGGCTGTGCATTAAACCCTTTCAATTTGAATACGACTCTTGCATTTAATTTTAAATTTTACTTAGCCAGATTTTAAATAATTACATTTTTCAGTTTACTTCAATATTGGATGTATTCAAAAGTTTTCGTTTACTTTTGTTACCTAAATTAATAAATTTGTTTAGATTCTTTTATAAAGGAGAATTTTCAATTTTCAGCACGGTATGATATTAATAAAATCTTTTATTCTGTCTAGAATTAAATACAATGTAAAGTATTTACTGTAAAACTGCATCTTTCATATCAACTGAAGCGTGTGGATTAATAGTTACATAAACTATTAAGACTAAAGAACCAAAGAATGCACAGGGAAATTTTGAAGAACGCATGAGGTTAACGTACATTAAAGTTAATCTAAACAGCACAAAAAATATTTATAGTTCAAGAATTTTGGAAAAAATATATTACAAGTATATGTAGTTATGTAATGACCTTGCAAAATTTGAAGAAAATGGTTTGGAAAATTTTTGAAAAATCAGTTAAAAATCCTGTTTTTTATTATTCCTTTCTACATCTTTCCGGGTGGTTTTTGAAATTTTTCTCAGATTATGCAAATGTGTATCAATAAGCATATAAATTATAAAATCGAAAATTAAACTATAACTTTCTTTGTTATTTAATAATAACGTAATAGTTTGGTAATAAAAGCAATCAATGTGCTGTTACTTATCCATAATATTACATTTCCTTATAACATAACTCATTTTAATTCAAATACGATCTATATGCACTCGTAAAATTAGGAAATTTACAATAACTAAATGAGTAATTTTCATTTTAACGCTGTATATCAGAAATAGTTAAGTACTATTTATATTAACCTTAAATAAAGGCAAGAATAAAAAAAAGTGAACTCTTGAAATTATCTAAAAAAAAGGCATCGCTTGAGTATTCAAAGAAAAGGTGGTACAATTTGATCACGTTTTTCGAGAATAAGAAAAAGCAGTTAGTGAAAATACTTGAGAATTGATAGTTATCTTATAGCATTATTGTAACATTTAGTTCTTTGTTTTTCAATATGGAGTAGATGCAGAAATAGGTTGAGTAGTCCCTATAGGGATTGCAATTACCTAGGAAAACAGTTAAGAAAGAGGGATTTATGTGTGAAAGGGAACCATATTGCCTCACTTGATTCTTTACTAATCAACTGACGCTAATTTATCGTCAATACTAACAAGAAATCAGCACTAAGCACGCAATGCGTCTATGAGGGCCATCTGGATAGCCAAATCGTGCCATAATACCGTTCAGTTCAAGGGAGGTGCTGTTAATTCAAGCTTCGAATCTTCTTTACTATTTCTTTAATTTTTTTAGAAAATCTTTTCTATTCAAGCACTCAGTGAATAATTGGTACCTATATTTGGAAAAATTTAGTTGCTAATGAAACTATGTAAACAACTGTGAGGTGCAAGCTAAAACACCCGTGAAAATACATTTTCTCTACAATCACTACACAAAGTAGTCTTTTGCGTTGTTTAATGTTAACGCAAAGTTTACGTTTTCTGAGGAGCATCATTTTTCTGCTGTAGAACGGCAAAGTAACTTTTTCGCTCCCTTAAACATTATATCAAATATGCCATGATTAAATGATCTTTAATATTATTGAAATAGACTTATAATAATAATCAATGCAGACAACAAAATTTATAGTATAGTTGCTAGTCTTCCATGATAATAAATGAACAACTCATTTATTGTTATTTTATACTAATTAAATATTGTTTTATGCATTAAATCTTTAGAATGTGGTAGCATTATTGCTATATTTGTAATGGAAATCGAAAAAAGTGATGGTACACCTACAGATATTAAAGAGACGGCAAAAACTGTGTCTTTAAATTTACTTCTAGAAAAGTCAAAACATAAATATGAAAAACAGTATGAACTATTTACTGCGTGGTGTAGTGTAAGAAAAGTTGGCAGATATTCTGAAAATGTACTACTTACCGATGTTTATGAAAAAGCCAAAACTATGAAGGCATCTACTATTTGGTCCATTTATTCTACGCTAAAGGCAACACTATTCGCCAAGATTGACATTGATATAACTCAACACAAGAAGCTAATCTACTTTTCGAAACACAAAGAAATTTATTACCGAAGTAGGAAATCGCAAGCTTTAACCAAGAAAGAAGTAAGAACATTCTTACTTGAAGCATCAGATTAAATAATATTTGCTGAAAAAGGTATATTGCTTACCAATAAAATTTTATTATAGATACTAAACAAAATGCATTTCAGTTAGGTATTTTTGGTTATTAGCATTGCAGATGCATGCAGACGCGATGAACTTATTAAGATGATAATCAATGATATTCAAAACAAGAGTTTAATTCTAATAATAAGGACGGGACATTACAAATGAAGTGGAATTTTCTATTGATTACTTATCTATTTACAGAAGAAATATATATTTATGTCCTAACGAAACTACTATTTCACGTCTTTTTTTAAAATAGAATAATGGAAAATACTCTAATCAACTTGTTGGTATGAATACTATTGCAAAAACTTCTAGAGATATAGCTCAATATTTAAATTTACCAGATGTAAATTTGTGTACGGGTTATTGCTTCCGTCGTACTTCAGCCACTTTATTAGTAAATTGTGGAGGCAACATGATGCAAATAAAATGCTACCGAGGATCCAAAAGATCCAATGTAGCAGAAGAGTGCTTTGAAGGAAGCATCAAAAATGAAATTGAAACTCCTCAAAAAATCTTTCCAAATTCAACATCAAAGATAACAAATTATAACGGGATACACATTTCTGAAACACCAACTGCGTTTGGTATCACTATTAGTAATTGGCAAAATTGTAGTTTTAGTTTTAATAATGTTAATAATAGTTAAATAATTAAATTATTGAATAAATTCGAAATAAAATATACAACATTCATTTTCTTTTGTCTTTTATAAACAACGCGATTCTAGAAAAAATGTTGTGTGTATTTCGAGCGCAAAATGATATTGTCACTCTTAACAGTTTAACAGTTACCTCTAGCTACAATATGGCACTTTGCGCTCTTAATACACAAATAGCTATTTCAAGACTGGAGGTATGGATCTAATTAAAATTTAAAATGTAATAACTTGTGAAGCCTAGAACAGAAAGACCTTTCGACAACGCGGAAGTGCAATGTTTTCAGAGCCAAAACGGAACGAAACTTTGTATTTATATTGTATTACTAATGATTGATATACTCCTACAGACAGCAAAATATGTCAAAATTTACTTATATAAAAGTAATGCTAGCCAAAGATAATCGCAATATCATTAAGTTTATAAAAGGACATCATAACTATCAACTATTATGAATACTAGACGTGTGAAACACAATTATTTAAAATGTAATTACAAAATGTTAAATATTTTACAGTTAAAACTAGTAACCTATGAACTGCCTGCTGTTATAAACTGAATTTATAGCTAAATGTGGTTTAGGCATACTACTTGCTTTAGGAATAAATATTTAACAACTTGTAAAAACATTTAAATAGTTGTGTGTGCTGCCTGATATTTATTTTTATAGCAATTGATAGAAATGTTCTTCTTAAACATTCTATACAATTAAATTATTATCGCTCGCTAACCGTACACACATGCGTGCACGCGCACACGCATACGCACACTCATACGCACACGCATATACACACGCATACGCACAAGCATACGCATACGCACACGCATACCTGTGGGATGGATGTCGCTCGGTGGGGGTTACCATCAAGTAATTCCAGTGGTGCAAACAAGATGTTATTTGTCTCTTCGTTATTATTTACTTACAACTCCCTCATGCATAACTCCCTTTAATAATGGCCCGGCTGTTATAGATAGCTTTATGTATCTCTTATTCAAGGCATTATAAGTAAATAATAGCGAAGCGACAAATAAAATTACATATTGTTGAAAGCGCTAATACAGCGCTGCATAAATAAAATTTCTATATCATTTGCCATGCAACATACATTAATAAATCGAATGAACTGTCAATATCAAAATGATGCAATTTTATTTCCTTTGACACTTTTGGTTTCTAATTTTTCGAAAGTGCAGAAAATAATGTGCATACCTAAGGACTAAAGTGTTTTTTAATCCCTCGGGAAATTATTTCTCCCATCGTCGCTCGAGAAACAAACTTTCTCTCGCAGAATTAAAAGAGGCAGTTTAGTTCCTTGGTATATAATATACCATTAATATCAGCGATTGTCCTATAACATAAACAAAAACAACATATATAAATACTCATTACTAAACACCATTGAAAATTATTATAGAAATTCCAACAAATTAAAAAATGAAAATCACCTACCTAATGAAAATACCGCGCATTACTACATCTTGTTATTAGTAATATCGAACTTCATTACTTATGACTATTCTCCACCTCTACAAATTTAAATTATTCAACCTCATCTAGCAATTTCATTTACATCATTAAATACATTTCACAACACACTTTCGTATTAATTTCACATCTACCTTTTTCATGCCACATTATTAATCTCTTGTTTCAGTTTCAAACCACATGGCAACACAAACATAAAAAATTAAAGCAACCTACTAACCAAGAAATAATAATCATATGCATCATTTTGGTTAATTAGTTTTTCTAATGTATTTCCTTTTACACCAACTACATTTACCCACTACATTTATTTCTTCACCTCGCAGCTTTTTTCAAAACCCACTACTAAAACGTCAGTTCGCTATCTTATTTAATTTTTATTAATTTGATAGAAATTCTAATCCGTTACGCTTTAGACAATCTAAACACTCAAAAGGCAACATAATCATGTAGGGTCTAAATGAATTTTTAAATTATTAACTTAACGTTTTTCAATTAAATTTTTTCATTTATTTCTGTTAGTATATTCAAAAATTTTTCTTGGTACGCGTCCATTTATTGTCTCTAACTGTTAATTTTTGTTTTTTAATTCATTCAACAAATTATAAACATTGTTCAATTAAATGCATCACAATACTTTTATAAAAATTATCTATTCAAATTCTAATATTAAGGAATTCATTAACTTGAACCTCAGTTAATATATTCATTTATTTTTATGTATCAAAATAATAACCCTCGCTTTCAATGTCTTCAATAGAATCATAAACGTGCCGAATTAATTCTTTGTTATCATCCATATAATTCAAAGCGTTCTCAATTAACAACCTTAAGTGGTCAATTTTAATAGACGTTTTTTTAAAAACACGTTATTTCTCATAATACCCCACACAAAAAAATCACACAGGGTTATGTCGCATGATCTTGGCGACTAATTTTACGTTCCTCGACGATCAATGCATTCAATAAAAGTTGTATTCAAGAAGTCTCGCGTAACATTTGCGTAGTGTGGTGCTGCGCCATCCTGCTGCCAAATTGTTCCAGTACCTTCAAACCATGAACCATTCTGTAATTCTCAAATAAGACTTCCTCTTAGCATGTCCAAATAATTATCGTCAGTAACAGTGCCTTCAAAACTATAGTACTGTGAGACAACCATACCAAATGCCACCCCATACACCAACCCCAGAAATATATAATTCTCAGCTTATTACTTGAGGGTTTTCATCATGCTAGTAAATTGAATTATTAATTTAAATGTTGCTTCATCAGGTCACAAAATTCTTGAATAGTATTTGTAGCTCAATTGCTATTCAAATTACGATAACCTCATTTGGTAGATTTGTGCTTTACAGTCATAATCATTTTCGTGCAATACCATTTAAATTTTAGACATTGTGGTAATCGTTGTAGACTTGACTGAGAAATATCCAACTTCCGGAATGCTTTTTGTTTAGCTTTGTTGAGAGTTTTATACAAATTTTTTTACTACTTGTTGTAAATTATGTTCAGTATATACTGTTTCAGTGTTACCAGAATTTGGGCCATTACAAACACTTCCTGTCGCGTCAAACTTTTACTAAGTTTCCAAAGATAGTCTTGTTGGAACAGTAATGTTTGCAAACATTTCTTCAAAATTTAAAACAACTTGTGGATAATCTTTACCAGTGGTCGACCTGCGTTTTGTAGTAAAGCTTTTGCAATAGGAAACTTGTACAATTGTAAAAGTCGCTATTGACATTTATGATTTAGTAATGAGGCAGCAACCATCTACATCTAAAATATTGAAGAATTTAAGGTGGGAAATAGAAAATCGAACCTTAAAATATTGTAGTAAAATTGTATTGGCAAACTGATCTTTGTGCCGATTGCAAGGGTGAACAGTTTGAAAATTATTGCTAATATATGTTAATATTTTTATAATGATACATGATTTTTCACCATTTATTGTTTGATATTTTAAATGGAAATCGATAAACTGACTTTTAGGCCACTAGGTATTATACGTTCGTAGAATAGGTACTTATGGTTCGCGGCGAGAAGATAATATGCAATTTTATATGCATGAGATGTAATAATACTTACGGGCTATAAAGTTCCACTTAATGTCCAGAAAATTTGTTCATAAAGTACACGTTAATCTACAGTTGTGGATAAAAATTGTTTGTTACCTTTTTCGGAGGTAAAGATCGGTTTAATATACAGTCTGTTCCTTAAAGACATGCTAATATTTAAGGGGGTGATTCTTGGAGCCATTATAAGAAAAAAACTTCCTAAGAATGTATGTCCTAAACGTCTTAACTTTTGAGATACAGGGTAGTAAAGTTTTCAAAAAAAATCAGTTTTTTAATAATAAATGAGATAATATTGTAGACATCTTT
>JAHWXV010356563.1:0-12273 GCA_024586415.1 Phrixothrix hirtus
TAGGACAAATTATTGATACATTAAATATCCCTATATAAAAATTGTCAAAAACTGTAAATAATCAAAATTGACACGGTAGTCAGGAAACTATCGTGACACATGATAAGTTATAAATACGCATGGATAGAAAGTGATAAAAATGAAGTGTCAGTCGTTTGCCTATTTAATAAAGGAAGTATTTACATTATTTTCCCAACATGTGTTTTTTGTTTAGTTCGTAATTTTATATATCTTTATGTATGGCCCCACTGTCATGCACATAGCTTACTGAACTTATCTTATATTATACGAGGAGTGCTGCATATGTTTCAGGCCTCGAGTACTTCAGTCATTGTTAGAGAATCATAGATGGTACTATCGTAAAGTTTGACATTTTTTAGGTTATTTAGCATTGGCAGTTAAATAAAACATCGTTTGGTAACGTTTCTGTTTAAGAGCAAAATAAACAACTATCGACAAAAGTGGAACTAAATCGCGAGCATTTTCGTGCAGTGATTTTTTATGACCTTAAAAGTAATTTAACTCAACAACAATGTATGGATCGTCTTGTTTCGGATTTTGGTAACGATTCACCATCCAAAACAACAATTTATCGCTGGTTTTCAGAATTCAAGTTTGATCACAGTAGTCTCAGTGACGAATTTCGTGAAGGTTGTTCGCGAACTAGTGTTGTTTCAAAAAACATTGATTCTGTGCGTGAGATGATTGAGATGGATCGGCATCTGACTTACCGTGAAATAGAATCGACCCTTGGCATTGACATGAAATAAATATCAACGATTTTGCATGACCATTTAGGTGTGAAAAATTATGTGCCCGATGGATACCACACAATTTGACGGAGGCTCAAAAAGTGGCTTGTGTTCAATGGATTAAGTAAATGGAGAAAAGTTTAATCGTGGTGCTTCAAATTTGGTTTATAACATCATTACAGGTGACGAAACTTGGATTTATTCATATAAGCCAGAAACAAAGCAACAGTCGCACGTATGGGTATTTCAAGATGAATTGAATCTAACAAAGTGTTTCTAGTGTTTCAAAGAAAATGGTTGCAATATTTTTCAGTGTTACCAGTTACGTTGCTGCCGTCGCTTTATAGGATCGCCGCACGGTCAATGCTGATTGGTATACAAACATTTGCTTACCAGAAGTCATCAATAAAATCAGAAAAACTAATGCAAAACGTCGGATCATCTTGTACCATGACAATGCATCGTCACACAGCATCACAAACTGTCGATTATTTGAAGCGGCAAAAGGTATAATTAATGACTCATTGTCCATATTAAGTCCAAATGATTTCTTTTTATTCCCGGTTGTCAAAAATAAAATGCGCGGAACCCGTTTTTCAACACCTAAAGATGCCGTGGAAGCGCTATACCATCTTCGGAATAGAAAAGTGCTTCAATAACTGGTTCGAACGCATACAAAAGTGTATTGATTTTAAGGAAAAAAATTTTGAAAAACAATGGAAGCATTACTCCTGTATTTTTATTGTGTTTTATACCTATTTCCGAAACAATTGCAGCATCCCTTGTACATACATATATTATGGAAAATTTTGGAAGTACAAAATGAATGAAATATGTCATTATGATATTATTTAGATGTCCTGTCACGTTTTAATTTAGAATATTATTTTTTATGGTTAGTTATAATCATACATTATTTGAGAGGACTCCGTATCCGTATGGTGGGCAATGTACAAATTTGAAATGGTTTTAAAATTAAGTTTGTATAATATATTTAAGCGTTAATACAAAATCTTTTAGTTATTTAAGTATCTGGTTTAATAGTGCATTGACGCACTTGGTTGTTAAGCCACAAGGACGTAACTTAAGGATATAATTGTTTTAATGTTTAGTGAATGTGTACATTTAAATTCTTTGCTAGGAAGTGTTGCGATCTGTTATTCTCGAATTAAAATAAAAATTTGGTAAATTTTCACGCACGTTAAGATAAATAAAACTTATCTCAAAAGTTTTTTGGATTCTAGGCTGGCATGTGCGTATCGTAGAAAACTAAAAATGTAAAGGTGAGATTTTTTCGGCGGACGCTTTCTTGGTTACCGTCGTGTTATTAGTGACGGGTAGGTATTTTTTTTAAATATTGTTATTTGCATAATTGCTAATTACGCATTTGACAATATTAGTTTTCCTTGTGGGGTTCTTTTACGGCAGAATAAGAAATATTTCCCGAGATAATGCGGAAGCTGCTCGTACGGCAGCAACTAGCGATATAGCCGTCATTCGTTGCGAATCTATTCACAAGGGAACGCCGAAATAAACTCGCAACTTCCTTTTCGTTAATTATCTGTTAATTATACGCATATTAAATAGATCTCTAACACGGGATATGGAAACACATGATCTGTTATCTTGCTAATAGTCGTAGGAGATATGGAACAAGAGTCATCTGCACTTTATTTTAATTTATGATCCTAATATAAAAATTTTTCTCCTTCAATGTAATAATAATTTGTTAATGCTCAATGCAATAGTACTTATATCTTGGAGATGATAACAGACGCGTGTTGACTTAGACAACATGTCGATTTTGTAGACACATTATATTCATTTTTTATTTACTTTTATCATGTTGAAATTAAGAAATATATGTTACTTTACTATATCGAGTGGTTAGGTTAGTGTAAAGTAATATGGTCTGATCCGTTTCATATTATTCTTGCTTTGATGCTAGAATTATAATGTGCAATATCCATACTTAGGTATTTAGCACTATCGAGTAGAACTAGAATTAAGAGATTTACATCAAGATTTCTGAGACGTTTATGCAGTTTATTCTAAAATAAAACATTATTCGAATCGACAATCAGTGGTATTCTAGGGTGATTAGTCAATCCATTTAAATAATAGTGCTAAGTAGCATGGTACTGAGAAATAAATTACTCAGATCAAACATATTTAGCTCACGTCGCTGTTTGGACTTTATTATTACTTCGACTCGGAAATCATTGGTTTAGGTACGAGGTATGTGCAAAAAATATCCGTTTAGCTTTAATTGTGAGGAAAAGCATTTTCAGAAACCTATTGCTTGATAAACGCATTTCTAAGGGTATATACAAATTTATTGTTAAAGATAAATAATTATTATTAATGTATACAATTATTATCTAATTTCTAGGTTGAATAAATGTTGTTATTTGGTAATTTACCTTTTTCTTATCTTATTTTGGTGAATTACGGTATTTCTTTATTTAGGTAAGTTCTGTTTGAGGCCGAGGCGTAGCAAGTTCAAGGTAAGGTCTAGAATAGATTTATGGCACGACATATCTTGTTCAGTTGTGTAAAATTCTCATTCACAGTTGTATAAAACTGGTACCCTTGTTCTGTACTGACGCGTATCGCCATTGTTACATGTGTTGCCTTAAGCTACGGGAAGAATATTTTAGAACAACTGATTCATGACCATCCCCTACTCTACCGCGTGCTTGTGAGCTTGGAACACGTAGCAGTTTTACATCTAAATTCAAACAACATTATGAATATTTAAAAGATTTCATTATATCAGCATGTTGCCTAGGATTTTATTATATTGTTTTTTTGTTTTCAAGTAAAGATCTTAGTTATTGTTCGAGTGACCTATCGCCTCATCGATTTAGTTAAATGCGTATTAAAAGTATTACACATTATTTCCGTACTCTTATTAAATCGCCTACGATAACAAGTCTATCTTGTCGGCTAGGTCTTAGGTATACCACAAGTTCATTACAATAATTATTAATATTGTGATGGAAGTTGTCGAATAAAAGTGAATAAAATAGTCATATTTCTGATGAAAATGTGTAGCAAATTACATATGAGTGACTGCAAATCGGGAATCCATGAAATTATAAGCTTCGAAAGATTTATATCGAATGCAAGTTATACAGAAAGTTCTTATTATCTTCGCAATTTTTCTTTGATACCAATAAGGGCTACTAGATTTGATTTTAAAATATTAAACACCTTGGGAAATTTGGAATATCTTTATTCCAAGAAATCGCATTGATTGTAATGATATCGGCCAAATGACGATCGCGGATTTTTTGACACAAAATCACCGTTTTATCGAAATTTTGAATAAAGCTTGAGCATAAATGAGCTCATGGATTGTTTATGGATGTCAACGTATACCTAGCTTTTCACGTGGTCTAAAAGAATATAATTCAACGGCGTGATATCTCACGATCTTGATGCCAAATTGACATCACCATTTGATGAAAAAAGCCTGTCTCTAAATTTTGAGCACAGAGTCATAGTTTCGTTGGCTTTTGTTGCTTTTTGGAACAAGATATCGTCAAAATTCATGGCTTATGGCTTACCAAAAAAGTTGTTTGTCAATGTACATTAGCGTTCGCCGTTAACTATAACTGCTATTACGAACCGCAGCAATAGTCTGAGCTGAACGTTTTGGACGAACACGCTCAGGTTTGGGTATAACTTTTACAGCAGAGTTTCTTCGAATTTATGTACTATACCACAAATTATTTTTTTGGGTGATTATTTGAATCGAAAAAGTGACCATTTCTTCAAAATATTTTTTACAAAATACGCATCTCCATAACAAGTTTTAAAAATATGTTCGTTGTATCGGTTCATAACTAAATGACTTGCAGATGACAGATATATCAACATAAACATTGAACAGTGTTGCTGTATTCTAAGTATATTAGAAAAACATCCAGAGTGTATTTTTGGAAAAACCATTATTTCACAGAATTACAGGTGTCTCTAGAAGGTCTTTGTATCATTAACATTCCTTTTTGGCCCGATTAAACTTTTAATCAAAATAGAGAGGTATAGGCTAAAGCGTTTTTGATAATTTATCAAAAAAAATAAAGGTCAAAAAATGTTCAAATCCCCAAATATCTTTCCTTCTGGCCTTTTATTTCTTCAAATATTACTCTTCTTAATTGAAACAATAACAAGATTTTAGTTGTTTTATTTTATTTCTAAAATTTGAAGTGTTTTTGAACAACTAACTCAGTTTATAAACATTGCTAAACAAATGTAACATGCTTCTATTTTTATCGCGTTGCTTTTTATATTTTCGGTTTAAGTTGCTGAGCGGGCTATTTATGCTACTAGGTATCTCAAAACAATACTGTTATCGTACTATCATATTTCTGTAGACTTCCTAAGTTTGTTACTTCGGTGATAAGCGAAATGACCTCTGAGGTCATTTAATTTGAACTTGTAGATTAAGGATTCGCAACCTCCGGTTAATGAATTTTAAATATGTGTAATCTCAAATGCAATTTAATTCTTAAATCCTTTTTACATTGTAAATAAAATATTGAAATCTTCGGTTTGATTGAATCATCTATTCTTGCTCCCGCAAGAGTGGATATTCACAAACTTTTGATAAAAAAATTAAATATCAACAAATGCATTCTATATACTGACAAAAAAAATCCGAACACTCCGAAAATGTAAGTGGATTTTAACGAAATGTGTAATTCGTATATTTTTCAAATTGACCGGTCCCTCCTCCATTTTTAATACACTGCGTTAACCTTCTTGACAAGCTACATCCTAAGATTTTTAAACCCACGTTCGTAATTCATCAAGAGTATTTGGGGGCGTGGGGTAGGAGGTTGGAAGAGGCAATTATTCGATACATGTTCAATGCGGACATAAACCGCCTCGTAACAAGTGAAAATGGGGACTTGCATTATCTTGCTGGTAAATTGGATCCAAAGATTTTTCCCAAATAAGAATAGAGGAGATCTGATTCCGTTGGTAATGGTCATACTATAACACTGTGTGTTAGAGCTGTTTGACGTTCGACAACAAATTGTAAACTCCAATGTTTTCCGCGTAATCGCAATGTTCTTTCGTCCATCGTGGGATCATAAACAAAAACTAGGCACATCACCAGAGACAATTCTCTTCCGTTCATGGACGCACATGGACTGTTCATTGGAATAGATTAGTCAAGTAACAAGATGGTTTGAGTAGCTAGCCAAACGATTGAATTCTATGATAATTCTTTGATCACTAGTTGCTAGCCACTGCGTAGTCGAAAAACGATTTCAGATCCGCTAGACAAAGAACGTAATCTTCATGGAATATGCATTGTCGGGGACGTGCGGAACCTCGTGATGCTACATTTCTTGCCCGTCTTCCCCAATACTGTGCTATCGTGGATGCGCTAGGAAGCACAGCTGATGGGTTACGCCATCTTCTTAAGTCCAACAATTTGCTTTCAAAATCGTTTGATTGGTAATTTTGGCATTTTTAAAGATGTTTTCAATCAAAATATTCCAACAATAATCTCATAGATAATGAAGAAAATAAAATTATACAGAAACGCCATAAAGTAATAAAATATAATAATTCTTTGCAGTCTTTATTAATTTAACTAGGTTTCTAGCAGTAGAAATCATTTTACAAACTAAAGCTTTAAATGCACCCTCAAATGTATGATGCCACTTCAAATTGTTATCCGTATAGTTTAAGTCACGCTCATAAGTTCAAATTCTACTAAAATGCAACCTAAAAACTCGGTTAAACCGAGGCTGGATCAATTAGTACCTGTGTTTGTAGACAAGTGACGCTACTTAGGGAAGTAGACATTACCGGCGTGCACAGTCATCCTTCGAACGACACCATACTAAATTTCACACTGATTCATAGCTTAATTGTGTTTAATGTTTTTCAATAAAATGGAAAAAGAACAGTATCGATCCGTAATTCGCTTTTTATTTTTAGATGGAAAAACATGCGAAGGAATAGAAAACGAAGTTGGATGCTGTCTACGGGGACATCTATTACCAACGTAAGATATTGGCTCGACGAATTTAAACGTGGTCGTATATCCGTTTTTGATGAGGAACGGCCTGGCCGCCCGGTAAACATGGTTACCGAGACAATCGTTGAAGAGGTCTACGATATGATTCTCGCAGATCACCGAACTAAAGTGAGCGAAGTAGCAGAGGCCGTGGGTGCCACGATTGCTAACGGTGGACAACAAGCACATACGGCTGTCACTGTCGAAGCAACGTTTGGATCTCTCCACAGGAAATTCGCAGGGGTTTTTGCGTCGATTCGTCACAGTCAATAAAATCTGGATACATTATTATACGCTAGAGAACAAGCGATAATCCAAACAATGGATTTTTTCGGGTGAATCTGCTCCGAAGAAAGCAAAGCCGGTCCCGTCGGTTGGAAAGATTATAACCCCAATTTTTTGGGATTCTAAGGGAATAATCCTCATGAACATTTTGCAGAAAGGAAGAACGATAATATGTCAGTACTATAGTGAATTATTGGACCAATTAGATAAGAAATTGGCTAAAAAAAATGTCTTGTTTCACCACGATAACGCACCAGCACATTCATCCGGAATTGTCGCGACCAACTTACATGAATTGAGGTACGAATTACTGCCGCACCCATTTTACTCGCTTAACCTGACTCCCTGCGACTTCTTTTTGTTTTCCAACATAAAAACTTGGCTCGGGAAAAAAATCAGCTCAAACGAGGAAGTTATCGCCGAGACACAAGCGTATTTTGCAGAGTTTGACAAATCGTACTTTTTGAGGGTTTAAAGAAATGGCATAAACGTTGGGAAAAGTGTATAGACCTTAAAGGAGATTACGTTGAAAAATAAAAAAAATAATTTGCAAAAAGCTTGCGTTTTCATTCATAGCACGGGTAGTTATTGATCCAACCTCGTAAACCAAAAGTTTACCTTGAAAAACTGAAGGTCTACGTGCGTAATTATAAATAGTTATTTTTGTTCATAATAACTGAAAAATATTTCAAATGTAAGTATTTTTGTTACTATTTCTAAATACTTTTCAAAAATCGGATTTATTTATTCAGGGGTGGAAACCTGGAGTTTTGGACCAATGGCAAGATTATAGCGTAATGTGTGTGGTGTAAAGCACTGTGGTTTATAATACAACAGCCAAAGATGCTCCTTACAGCAAAAATGTATACAAAATTATAAACAAAAACTTGCTTTACCCTTACAGCTGTAGATACCAATACCGGATATGAGTTAAACACGATTTTAGGAAAGTATACTAAAACTTATGCTTACAGACTTGAAGGTGATACTTGATGCAAGATAGCAATTCAGACACGTCTTAAATTTTCAAAATTTTTAATGTTCGAAATTATGTTTGCTTGAAATCATAAGATATCGACATTTCAAAAAAAATGAATTGTTTTTGTAGAGTTGAAAGAATTATTTCGTCGCTTCGAATAACTTCCCCAAATCTGGCATAATTTGCTGGCAACAAATGCTTTTTCCACTGGAGAAACCATTATTTCATTTACGTCAAGCACGTTTTAAAGTTATCACCTAATTTATTTTGACTTTATTGACGATGAAAGAGCAATGACACTTACGAAAAAACATCCGGCTTATTGAAAGATAATTTGTCCAAACACTACCTTATCTAGCACTACAAGTAACTTTTTTCCCATCTCTAGTACAATACTTTTCTATAATCGTTATAAAGTCTAAAAATAACCCATAATAAAGATAACAGAAACAAAATATAAAATATAAGACAGTGGCAAGGACCTGTAACAATCTTCACGTTATTGATTAATGAATAAGTTTATAAATAAATCAATGTCTTGATTTGTTCCCATTTTATTCCTAGGAGATCAAGTTCTTTTTTCCATGGAAAAATAATGCGAGGATTTAGCAGCTGACAGGACATAGAAAATGTCAGATTATAGAAAAAATACATTAAGATATCTCCATTGGAACGTATACAAATGCGATTTTGTTAAAAAACAAACAGTTTTTGTTGCACATGTTTTCTCTACGACTTGTTGTCATACGACTGTATGCATTTGAATACGTTCTTTCACATAGTCTCATCAAAAGCATATATTGTCTTGAATTTTTTGCGTCGCTTATCACACCTTTTACCTATTACAAACGAAAGATTTTGAACTTAAGCAAATTTTCTCTAGTGTATCCTTTCTAAATTTGAGAGAATTTCAGTGCGTCATTTTTGAGTTATTATGGATAAACGATACCGGTATGTATTTTAAATCCGCTCTAATGGAAAGCAACTCAATAAGAATATATTCGAATCAAAATGTATTATTTAAAAAAATTGTTCAACATCACCTTATATGATCATTTTCACCAACCACCCCGCCGACAAATTTTCAACTACCGAGAACCTTCTTTAGCTGTTACCCTTCAAATTTGAGAGGAATTTGTTAAGTCGTATTTGAGTTATCGCGGATGAAAAATCCAGCACCGACAGGAGGACAGATGTCACGCTAAACTTAACGTAAACATACTCAAGGGTCCCCAAATATAAAAAAAAGTTGAAATCGGCATAAGTGAAATTTTGACGCATCTAATAACTTCCCTATCGTATAACAGGGAAGTTAAAAATATGCCGATAGGTATATTCATTATTTATTTTAGATATACTTATATTAATTAAAGATCAAAGTTCGTGGCGATATCTGCATAAGTATTTATGACACTTGAATGATAATTATATCTTATGGATAGGGTTACTTACCTTAACACGTCGATCATATTCTATTCTCCATGCATCAGGACCTCTATGTATGATTTTTGTAAAAGACGAACCACAATGTTCGTGAATTTGGCTTTTGAGGCCAAAAACTGCCCAAATTCCACACATTATTCTAAAATTTAATAAAAATGTGATCGAAATGTGTATAATTAATGGAACTTTTTTTATTTATTATAATTGATAATGTGGGGATGGAAAAGTTACCGAATGCAAAAACATTTAAATTGATTTAATTTTATATCTTCAAAACTATAATTTTTAAATTTCTTGCAACAGATTAGGATAATAGACAAAATTACTAAAATTTTTAATCTTAAGAAAAAATAATAAATATTCTAAATAGGTTTCATTTTTATTTATTTGTGCAAATTGAGATTTAAAAAAATTAAATAGAAATATGAAGAGTTTTTTGATTAAATATTCTGTAGTGGTATGATTTATTGATTAGTTCAATTCTGAAATAATATACACATAAAACTGTGTAATAATTCATATAAAACGTTAACGATTTTATATAACATATTTTTGTAATATAATTTAAAACAACAAATACTTCAACCATAATAAATGGCCAATTTCCTTTAATGTCCAGTAAGTAAATTAAACTAAAGTATAAAGTTAAAACATACATAATTTGCAAAATATTAATTTAATATAGGTGATACCTTTCACAGTAATTATTGCATCAGAATGATACAGTTTACTTTACTTTACTTATTATGGATAATATTGGAAATAAATATATTAAAATTTTAAATGAAAATTATTTTATATTCAAAATTAATCTTACCTTACTTTTTAATACTAAGTTAAATTTTTCACCTTTTACAACACAACTTTTCTAATGCAATACATTCGCAACGTTTGTATTGAGTGGTTAAATGCCACCACCATATTCCCCTACTACTATAAACCGGTAAATTTAAAAAGTTTTAATATAATTTTTTTAAATAGGTGAAAAGGTTATATAGTAGGTAAAATTTATCAAAATATAAAAATTTGCCAGACATAATATTTGTGATTATATTAATGACGTAATTATTATTTAGATAATGACCTTGAACCTCCACTAATAAATTGTTAATTATTTATCGCTGTTTTGTATAATTGTTTTGTAATAAACTTCGGTTAAAATGAGATATTATATTTTAAATTTACGGGTGCTTTTATAAAATGTGTTATTGAATAATTTCAATATATCTGCCATCTAGTGATATTTAACTGTATACTATTACAATATTCTGCACTTTTTAAAAACTTCTACTGCAGTTTATACGCCTATGACGAAAATATTTAATAAAATGCAATCAGCATTTGATTAAATACAATTCACTAAATTATTGATTAAAATAAATTTTATACAGTTACTTAGCGCACAGTGGAAGATACGCAAAGGGTATTGTCTAATATTATGCCACATATTGGGTTCTATGTAAATTGGTGTTACTCAGTGGAATGCTTCACTACAACGCTAGTATATGATAAATAAAAATTAACTGTTTTTGATTTATAACTAATTGATTACTATGTAGTATATGCCGGCCCCGACTGGTCTAGTGGTTAGCATGTTTGCCTCCACGCCCAAGGGAGGTGAATTCAAACCCGATCGAGATCGGTAAATTTTTCGGCGGAGAAAAATTTACAAAACATGCCTTCTTCTTAGATAAGGAAGTAAAATCGTAGATCCGGTGTTAATGTGATGTTTGGCACGTTAAAAATCCCTACTGGCGGTGGAACTCCTACTTCAGATTTGGCAAAATTCTAGTAGGTATGGCGAAATGACTATATAACAGTCCTAGTCCAAGAGGACCAAGGGAATTTCCGCATCCCGAAGCCTCAACCACAAAACAAACAAACAAACAATGTAGTATTACTGTTTATACAATGAATAAATAATATGTATTAAGGAAGTGCCTTAAACACGTAAAGTTGTGTCTAAATTGACCGACCATGATGGGGGCGTTAGCATGTACTGCCCATGTATTAAGAACGTCAAAATTATGTTTACTCGTCTTTCATTCGCGTAGTACTCAAAATTAATAACCAACAGCAACAAATTAAAGTATGTGCACCTATGATCACATAAATAAACTGTACACGGTAAGAAAATTTTGATTTTAAATATAATCAAGTGAACATTATGAAGTATTCGGCAATATACATTTTTAATTGTCAAATATAAGTAAAACTTAACGATATTGGAACAAAATCAGAAACAATAGAAACTCAATGGAACATTCTGGAACAATACAGTGTCCTGTTATACATAAATAGAAATATATAAGTTTGTTGTTAGTATACTATGAAATTAATATTTAAATAAATAATTGTAAATAAATAATCCTATTGTTAGTGAATATAAATAAAGATTTTGAAATAATTAACTAGTTTCGTTACAATATTATTCGGTAACATAATAATGAACAGTGTAGCAAAGCTGTAAAACCATAATCCTGGCGATTTTTAGCACGATTTTCACTAAATTATAAATTGATATCCTCAAAATGGTAAACATAATTAACAAAAACTTCCACGATTTGACACTTTAACTGTTTACCAACAATAATGGTGTCTACCACAGGTAGTGCTTACAAACTACACAAACGCGCGGATCGCACTTTGATAGCTAGAGGCGCTTACTTAGTATTCTTTATTCGTCGGTATATATATATACATACACTCACACACACACACACACACACACACACACACACACACACACACACACACACACACACACACAT
>JAHWXV010356618.1:0-12508 GCA_024586415.1 Phrixothrix hirtus
TATATATATATATATATATATATATATATATATATATATATATATATATATATATATATATATTGTCAGTATTCATAACAGTATGGGTATCATTACCGGAATTATAATAGTTAACATTGATAGTCAATCCAGAAAGGTGTTGCTGGTAGAAAATCATCCTTATTAGGGTTATAAGGCCAAATACCACTTATCCTGGAACCCTTTTATGACCCTTTTCTATGAATGAAATTCTTACAAAGGTAGAATTTAATATTTCCATGTCAAAGGATAATTTTTTAGTAGGGTCTGTAAATGTTGAGAGGCAAAAATTAACAAATCTAATGGCTGAGCCTACGGCTTGTGTGGCCAGAAAGAAACCACCACAATCCCATTTTCTTGACAAAAATTATATGCAGACATGGTACAATGATTATTGTGAACATTACCTAATTATCTAAGGAACATGCTATATGTACTTGAAAATTCTGTAACCATATAAGAAAAAGCACCACATTTATCCACCCCTTTATAAAGCAAGTATATAATTCTTTAACTGTGCTATTTCGTTTTAGTTGAGACATTCTTGCCCTTGGATTTATAAACATTGGTGGTATATAAGATCCTGATGTGCTTATAGCACAACAGACAGTAATGTCTTTTTCCATGTTCATAGTTAGCCACTTTGCCTAGTTGTGTAACACCTTTTGTTGGACATCTGGACTATTGTAATACCTGTTTCATGAACATTATAAATGCATGAGGTATAAACATTTTACTCAAGGTTTTTGTAAAATAATGCAAACTTTTCTTTATTTCTAGTTTTCTTAATCTGATTTGCAGGTTTCTCTTGATGAAAGCACCAAACAGTCTTTTCTGGAAATTTTATTAATACAGGAATGTTATTTACTTTGGCATATTTGTATATAATCTTCTGCAAATCATAAAACATGCTGGCACAATAGATGTAGTGTTGTAATATGTTGTTCTCTTGGTCTGGAGTACATATGCACCTACATCCAAAACAATCCTTTAAAGTTGAATATGGAATCCCAATGAAAACACCAGCAGAGTAAAAATTTCAATTAACACTAAAATGGTCATTTTTAGGTATTACCAAATTCTCTGGTACTTAGTTGTTTTCCTTTACCATCTCAAATGACCTTAACAGTCCTTTCTAAATCTGAAGGCGACTACGAATATCTTATGGCATCCGTATGAAATAAAGATTTATAAATTTGGGAGCACAAATCTGCATGTCATACACATAATTATGTATTTATTTATATTTATGTTGTTCAGATTTGTAAATATGATTCCATAAGTGTTAGTGCTCCATTGTTGTTGGTAGTATCTGTTATAACTGTAAAATTTAAATTTAAAGTGAAGATGTTTAACCTCTAATTTGTGCTTCTGAATTTAATAATAAATATAAAAACCAGAAAATTTGGCTAATGCTGGCCATAATACCCACTTTGGGCAACATTATCCTTCAAGACATTATGAAACCCTTTTGAATTTCAGAATGACCTTTTTAACACAATATATTATTTTGAAAGGTTAGTAATATAAATACAAATGTTTGAAAATTAGAAAAACAAACAATTCCATGTCATATTTATGTTCGCTTACTAATGGCAGATGGAAGTGATTTTGAACCTTATATCGCACTATCCAATCAAAAGTGGACCCACATATGTTTATAATATAGAACTCTTAATATGTATATTCATATAGATGTGAAATCATTTAAATATTTAGAATGCAATTCAGGAGCATCTTTCATAAAACTGTTCTGTATTATATGTTACTTTTTTGTAATATTGGCTCAGATTTATAGCAAATTGTTTCATAAAAAGGTGTAATATAAGACAATTTAGAAAAGCTTTCTTTTGCATTATTAGCACATAATATTATATAAGTTATCCATACTTTACTATTATTATATATAGTAGAAACATTTATTATAAACCAATATATTTGTGCAAATTTTATGTTTGTTGATAGTATTATAAACTATTTATAACTGCTGGTCCTCTTGAAATAAATGGTGAATTTATTGAATGAAGAATACATTTATACTTTCAAAATAACAAGTTCTGTCTCATTGAAAAACTAGTCAACAGATTTTCATCACATTGTATTTGAATGACAATTTAGTAGGGTAGATTTACCGATTCTGCGAGTCCCACCACCACCAACTTTTATATGGACGCTTACAATGCAGCTCCCGCTCATCACTGCTACACTAACGCCACCTAACCGGATAATGCGTAAATTTCAAATGTAATGCCTTTCTAGCAGACGACCTATTGAATTGGCGTGAAAATCCAAATATATTTTGACAAATCTCTATTTTATATTTATGTGACTTAATTAAGTGTCCTAGCTAAATACTTTGAGAAAAACGAAGCGCTGCCTGTGGAATATTTTGAAAAATGTTATCTGCCTAGTGGTTTTGTAAGTGTCATCCATTGATTACTTAACTAAATTGTGCATAACAACATGCATGTATTACTTAGTTAAACTATACACAAGAGACATGTCAATCAACTATGCACACAACACTGTCTATGTTATAATTCAATAGCTTTAATGCAACATTGACATTACACAGAACCATCTAGGTATGATATAAATAATTAGAAAAGTAACACAATACATATTTATTATCATTTAATTGAATTTTTATGCCAATAATGTGATAACAGTGGTATTATTTTATTATGTTAATAAGATTCTTTTAACATAAGAGTATATAATTGATATACTTAAAATGTATTGCAATAGTTGAAAAGGATAATTTAAAATGACTATCATATAGCATAAATATCTAACATTTTGAAAGTAAACCTTAAAATTATCACAACTCTTGGAAATTACTGTTTAATGTCATATAAAGAAAAAGATTTTCATTTGTGTGCTAGTAATTATTAAATAAAACTACATTTATATGATATTCTTAGAATAAAAAGGGGTTATACTAAATGATATATTTATAACTAAAGTTTATGCTAGTAATTAAAAATGTTTACTAATATTTAAACTATTGGAATATTTATAAGTATGTACATCTTTATGCTTTCAAGCCAGAGTGTTGATGGAATCTCTAATTTGTAAGTTGGGTATATATGGTATGTAAGTGACTTCTGAATTAATTAAATTGTCTAATAATTGTGGGACATTCCATTTCAACAGTTACCCTATAATTGTTTAGATACTACCATCGGAGAAAGTTCACCTTCGGAATTGACAACGTAAGCTTTCGATCCTGTTCCTACAAACTCCCATAACAATAGCCCTGCATACTCATCCTTGAACTTTATGATGACAATTTTGTTACACGAATATGGTGTGCGTTATCAGGACTGTAGTTAAATGTATCAAATTTATCCAGGTTTTTCTTAATATATTTGTAAAAGTTGTCCATTATAATATCCAAGATTAGGGAATCTGTATCTAGTAGCTTTGCTCCATCACCATATTGTTTTATGATTATATTATATAATTTAATTTAATTCATATATTATTAGAAATCTAGCACACAAAAACCTATATAAATTGACTTGTATTCCACATTTAGTTTTTTCATTTGAATTGCCAGCAAATTTTCGAACAAAACGGAACAGATTGGTGCGCGCGCTCCTATTCTGTTGTGTATATCCTTCCAATGAGTCATCAATTGTACGTCTCTTTTCCACGTTTTTCATCATCTGACCAAATATTGAGTTCATCAGTTTAAAGAAATCCTCCAATTTATTTTTAGCCCTGTTTCTCATTCCGGTGTTTAGGTCTATATAAGATTTTAACCATTAGGGTTGATTTCATTGAAGTATGCGGTGAAGTTTAATTAATTTCGTACCATTTTGAAGAGTATGAATCATAACGTATTTTATTATACAAATTTTGATCAAATTTCTTAATTTTACATTTAGATGTCAGAGGAACCATTGACTCGGCGCACAACGGTAGTTCCAGTGGATACTCTGGATCTGCTTCTAAAATATAGCCTATAGTGGAATTGTGCATAACGTCCTTTAATTTGAGACTATCCTTTTTTTCCGCACTTAACCATTTAAAAGCATTAACGAGCATTCGCTGTGACATTGCAGCTCCATATAGGTTTATGGCATCCAACCAAGATGAATGACGACTTCTTAGAATCCTAGTAGTTTAACAGTAATTTATTGTTAGTACCAACTCTTCTCTCACTATTTGACTTATACCGCCTCTAATTCCCTTCTTAATAAAATGAATCATCGATGTCGGTTAGTAATTTCAGTTCTACCTTGGTATAACGCAACATACTTTCCCAAAAAAGAGATGGACTTCTATAAAATGCAGCAGGCTCCATGGAGTACATTTTTAGATAAATTCCTGAAATTTTCAAAAATATCTTAATATTAAAGTATCAGGTTTGAGATATAAATTGATGTATTCTCCTAAACTTTTACAGCCGAGCGTATTTTATACCTTTATTACCCTCTTGTACTTATTCATCCTAATGTCCACTTTGTGTAAGCTTATAGCACCGGTTTCTTCAGTTTCTCAACTAGGAATAGGGGAAAACGCCTTTTTGTCATATCAAAATGAATTTGTCCATCTCAGTAAAATACTTTCTTATCTCCCCACACTGTTCTGCATCTAAATTTCTATCCAATTTCTCCAAAGAGGATGCCATAAAGCGGTAGGAACCCAAAAATCTCAATTTAAATAAAACCCGTTTCTTAGGATTATTATTGTTCGTAACTGCAATCTTACTAAACGTAATGTATTTCTCTTTGTTTTGTGCAGATATATATTTTATAAATAAGTGTACGTCACAGTTGCTTAAATTATATGTAAAACTGAGGACCTTATAATTTAGGTTGCAAATACTGTGAGTCGCGCCTCGATACACTGCGGTTAAATGACACATTTATAAATGCAAATATGACAAACTTGCATGTTTTTATAGTCTAAAATTTGTTGTGGAGTTAGCGGTGCTATAGCCAAGTTACGTTTTATGTGGTTGTTGTATATTTCTTTGATGTCTTTAGTTAGCATCTCCATAAAACGTTTTAAACAGTTTGAGCCTCTAGAGGTTTAAAATTTAGAAAAGTGTCGTAAAGGAGCATTTAATGATGAAGTCCGCGAACCTGAAATATACATACTTGGGCGTTTTGACCGACTATGATATTTTCAGATCGTTTTCGGCGAAGTTTTGGTTGCAAAATAGGTTCAAAGTCTGCGTATACAACAAAAAGTAATTCCGATTTGTAATAACTCTCAAACTATAAAATGTTTTCTGGAACAGTGTTGCCCATTATGTCTTTCTTTAAAACCTGTGTAGTCAGTTTTGTGCATACATGAGCGGAATCATTCTGTTGATGTGTAAATAATTTAGTTTTATCATTAAACGTTACATGGCAACCGTCGGATAAATATTTTCTATGTCATATTTTATTTATTTGACTGCCTATTAGCCTATTCATCATTATCATAACAAAAGGTTTACATGTATATCTCATCTTTACGGAGCAAAATATAAAGATCTCTTAACTGTGGTTGGACATACACTAAACAAGATTTATTGGACATCCGTTGATTTAATCCTAACCACTTTACAAACATTTTATTACCATTTCTTTTAATTACGTGTTTGATTAAATACGCTTCAGAATATTTCGTTTTTTGTAATCCCTCCTCGTAAAAGCTACCTTGAACCGGATCACACCTTGCATATATTGTATTACGTGAGTGGGTGGGATCGTAAATTTTATCGTAAGCAATTTGAATAGTTCAGAAGTCTATTTTGGCGTATAGCTCCCGTAATATTTTTTCGTTACGTCATCCAGATAGTGAATCCAGTCGAAGTTACCGTTTAAATGAAACAGTTTGTACAACTCCGCAATGGTCACTTTCATTACGTTAAAAGTGTGATAATAATTATTTATTCCGTGCTTATCCATAATTTCTTAAGCTTTACTTTAAAAAATTCACAACCTTCATTGGCCTGCAAATGCCTAGGTTTTAGATCCTATTACAGTATAGAATGCTTTACCGTTGTCACATCTTCTATTGACTTTGATCTTAGCGGCTTTGTAAATAGATATTTAGAGAAGCGCTCTATTACAACAAGTATATACTTGTAACCGCGATCAATCCTTCAATGTTTTTGTAAGTTCGCCAAATCTGCTTGCCATAAATCATGTAAACCTTTCACAATAGTTCGGCTTCGTCTAAACTTTTTCTTCGCAGACCTGTGAAACCCGACAATTTCCTGTTTAGTTTTTGTAACAGGATTTGAGAGTTTAGCCATTACTGTAGCAGCAGTTTTTCTTCAAGTTCCTTTAGATGCTCCAAAATCTTGCTTATTTCTGGATTAAAAAGAGCGGCCTTTACGGAAACTATTGTTTCCTCCAATTTCTCTCGTGTTTTCTTTAAATGAATTTATTTCGGTATTCAATGTCTCTCTTACAACTTTAACTTCGGTGTTTAGAAGATTCGTTATTTATTTTATTTGCTTGGCTACATAACGTTTAGTGGTATTATGTTGAGGTAGAGAAGGTTTCTTTAAATTGGCAAATTTACGATTCTTTACATCAAATCGCCCATTTTGGTGTAGTCCGTTCACCCGAACTTATTAAGTGACATGTTGACAATGATTACTTCTATCATTTTATGTAACAAATCACGTCTATTTCGTGTAATTCTTCCTCAATGCAACATCCCGTTTAGATGAGAACTGTTTCCTGTTCCTAGTGACGTGTGTAAGAGACCTAAGTGTGACACCAATTCATTTACATCATTCCAATAAACGAACTCTGTAGATTTGGTAATATAAATGTTAAAGTTGTTGTTTCCTCTTCCTACTATGTATTAAAGTTTTGTTTTTATCTGACGGTAATTGGGGAATGTTTATTGTTCTTTTTTTAGCAGTCAAATCTGCCGTTGTTTCTGGTGGTATAAATTATATGCTGGTTTCATGAAAACACTATATTTTAGGCTACCGGTGCCAAGAATTTGTTGCGTGGGATCAAATCTACGTTTATTGACGTTAGTGAAATGTATAATTTTTCCATATTTCAGTAAATCGTTTTGCGTAATTTCGCTCTATTGGGATTCAGCTTTAAATGACAATTTGTAAAATCTCGGCGATATATTAAACGTATCGTCTTCAACTTTAATTGAATTGTCAGGTCCAAATTTAACTTCCGCATCCACAAGAAACCATTTTTCTTACTGAAATTGGGTTTATCCAATATGTATCATTTAATAAATGTTCGAATACCGGATGAACTTATCCTAATGCGGAGGAGTAAATTGTTCAAGTTTTAAAACTTTATATGTTTGAAACTAAATCCGCATTGGACTAAAATCTCGGACGCGTATTTCCATACTTCGATTATAGTTTAATAAAAGAAATTCACTCTGAAATTCGATATGTCCACACTATAAGGTTCTAATAAAAATGTTTTGAAACTGCACTTTTAAATTTGCTAATCTGTATAAGAAATAAACGGTAGGAAAGCATGTAGTAAAATCATGAATTTTCAGGTTAAGCGTGTAGTGGATTAAAATTAATTAAGCCAAACATAAATCTAAATAATGAGGATTCAATGGTCTCAAAAAATATAAAAACAAAGAAACGATATACGAGTATGTGCTTTAACAGATTTATGTGTATATATTTTATATTTGCATGTAAATACGTATCAAGTTATTAAGAAATTAACTACTTTAAATATTTGTATTCGGTTTTTACGAACGCATTTACCTTGTACTTTATGCGACAAAATACCGCCTCCTAGCAACAAACGTCACTAGTGAAACTAATACGTTACGATAATAGGGAGTGCTCAAACTAGTTTATTTAAGGACCGTAGTTGAAACCGCGGCTTTACATAAGATTAAATATAAAAATTACACAAACAGAATTGAAATAACTGACACAGAAGTATTATGGCGGCGGAGACCCTTAAGCTAACGCTCTCATCGCGTACCTTCCGTGCCGGGAACGTAGGTCAACTTAGCCAAGATTTATTGTTCGAATAAACCACCATGAATAGAACGGTAAATTATAAAAATTCAATATTTAAGAGTTGTTTTTCAATGCTGTTTACAAGTTATAATGCGGTGCGGATGAAAATACTGTAACGAAACTAGTTAATTGTTTTTAAAATATTTATTTATTTTCACTAAAATTACAATTATTTATATACATTTAATCATTTAAAATATTTATTTCACAATCCACCAACAGCAAACATTTATATTTCTATTTATGTATATTTATATTTATATTCATCAGTAACTTACAGCGCAAGATTCTAATAAAAACTAACTAACGGAATTTAATCTGCTGTTTATATATAAAAGATAAATTCTAGAACAATACTGAAGAAGATTACACAATATTATTCATAATAATGATGTAATAAATTGTAATGCTATGACTCATTGCTGACCTAACTAATTGACAGATATCGGTTAGCGCAATGAGTCATTAATTACATCACTTATTTTATTATAAAGAAAACGTTCTAGATGATTCTAGTATTTTCTATTTAGTGTTTCTAATTATTGTTACACTGCCCCCTCCTTAAGAATATTACGTCCCGTAATAGTGATCTTGGACTTGCGAAAGTAGTTTTGTTGGCGAATGTCGGAATCTGCGCTGCGATCCATACTTGCAACCCCATTTCTTAAAGAAATGGCAGTCCACATATTTCGTAGTTGGTGGAGTTCCATTTGGATTCCAACTACACAGCAGGATCTTGACACCAGTGCCACGAAACACTATTTCCAACATGTTACGTACCATGCGCCAATTAAGCTGGTCTAGACCGCAGTTGAACTTTGGAGCAGCTAACTTTCTATTGGCACCGGTACAAATATGTTTTCTTAAATCCCATAATGTCTTCCACAAGTCTTCATAGCGTGGTTTTTGATAGGATAATGCTTTCGTCACAAGGTAGTAAATACTTCGCATACCTTTTCCGGCACGATGTTCAACTTCAACGATGTTCTTGTAGCCGTTCAATCCACCTTGCTATTTGGCCTTCTGGATTCTTAAACTGCAGGAGCCATTTCAACGCTGCGTGATTAGTTCTCAATAAGAAATTTCTTCCATAAAGGTATTTGTAAAAGTGTTCAACAGCCTTTATCATCGCTAGCAATTCTTTGTGCGTAACACAATACTTCCTCTTAGGTTTGGACAACACTTTGCTAAAATACCCAATTACCCGTTCTTGTCCGTCTTGAATTTGCGATAGCACTGCACCGATGCCGTCGTGACTAGCATCGGTATCTAAGACAAATCTTCCTTCTATTCTAGGGTAACTGAGTATAGGTGCCGTTATCAATGTTCGTTTAAGTGTTTCAAATGTCTCCTGGCAGCTATTGCTCCATAAATATGGCTGGTTTTCGTTAGTAAGTTTTGCGATGTCTGCAAATCCACATACAACTCGATAGTAAGTGCATAACCCCAAAAAGCTTCTTAATTTATGTTTACCTTTCGGTTGTGGTCATTCTCGTATGGACTCGTTTTCCTCTGGGATAGCTCACACACCTTTTTCAGAGACTACATGACCCAAGTATTTCACTTTGTTTTGGAACACGTTACACTTTTTCGGACTTAGTTGTAGATGTGCACCTCGTAGTCTTTGAAACACCCCTTCAAAATTTTTCAAGCTTTCGTCGAAGGTCCTTCCAATAACAATTACATCGTCCAAGAATACTAGACACGTTTGCCAAGACAATCCTCTTAGGATCAATTCCATTAGGCTTTCAAACGTCGCTGGTGCATTGCAAAAGCCAAAAAGCGTTACAGTGAACTACCATAGACCGGATTCAACAGAGAATGCTGTCTTATTTTGATTGAATTCCATTTTTTCTTGATTGGAATACATTTTATCCTGCATTTTTTGCAACATTTCCATCAACACCTTCATATTTTGTTTTTCGGCGCTTCTTGTCATTGGCATATGAAACAATTAATACTAGCTTTTAATTAATAATAGTCTGTGAGTTCAACTTTTAAAACAAATCTCACACCTGGTACCAATGTAACGAAGTTAGTTAATTGTTTTAAAATGTTTATTTATATTCTCTAAAATTACAATTATTTATGTACACTTAATCATTTAAAATATTTATTTCACAATCCACTAACAGTAAACATTTATATTTCTATTTATGTATATTTATATTTATATTCATCAGTAACTTATAGCACAAGATTCTGATAAAAACTAACTAAGAGAATTTAATCTGCTGTTTATATAGGAAAGATAAATTCTAGAATAATAGAATATTCGAGAATATTATTAATAATAATGATTTAATAATTTGTAATGCTATGACTCATTGCTGACCTAACTAATTGACAGCTATCGGTTACCGCAATGAGTCATTGCGACTACATCACTTATTTTATTATAAAGAAAACATTCTAGATGATTCTAGAATTTTGGATTTATTGTTTCTAATTCTTGTTACAATGCTTTTGTAATTCTCATTCATGATTGTAAAAAATTACTGCATTTAATTTACTTACGAGTTATACAAAAAATATGTACTTACGGAATGCTTCCTGCGGCTTGTGAGTGATATCAAGGTTTGACCTCGATTCATTATAATAAGCGTCAAGTGCCTGTCTAACGCAAAAGAGGGCGTTGCTTTTGGTAACGGAAAGGTATTTTTTAAAAAGAATTTTCTCTTGATTTAGGATTACTCCCACGTGTATAGTCCAAGTTTGTAGATCTATTTTGAAATCACCCTGTACACTTACAAAGTGTTTTAAAAGCAAAGAACATGATTACACCCCCTTTGAACTCTACCTTGGAGAAATGAAATTTAAAAATGCTCGCTACCAAGCGCCACTCTACCTCTATCAATTGTCATTAGTGAATAAATCAGGGTTCGTACGGTCATTAAAAGTAATTAAAAACTGCTTAATTTTTATTTCACTTTTAAGGGTCCTTAATAATCATTAACTTTTTGCTGCACGGTCCTTAAAAGTAATTAATTTTATGAATTATACCGATCGCAATAATATATTTTCATAGTGAAAACTTGCATATTAGGAATTTGTCGAATATGGGTAATAAATAAATAAATAATTATGACAGGCATATCAGGTTTCTGTATTTTAATGTGGAACAGGGTATTTTTACAACGACTCAAGCGTAATTGCAATCAAACTATATTAGTACCTATATTTATGTACGTTTTGGATTTCGGTTCTATCAAGGGTGAACTTACACGTCAATATGCCGGGTAAATCTAAATTCAATTATCTTTGGCTTTAAAAAATGAATATACGAAATGGTTAAGGGTGGATAATTTATTGTGTAAAAAATATTTCAATATCGCTGGAATGGGCGAAGCAGCATTTAAAATACATATGTATGAAAGATAAGTTTCATACTTTTTATTTAAATTTAAAAGCTAGTTTAGTTATCTACGGATGGGTAGCACCAATATTAAGGCATGGAAAGCTATTCATGTATTTAATTTTTCTCAAAAATAATGTCGGCGGGCGTATTCCGTTTCCAAATATTTTATATTTTCAAACTTATGATTTTTTCCAAAAGTGCATGAACCATATGTTTAGGTGCTTATGGGTCAATTAAATACATTTTTTTATATTAAACTAAGGCACTGTAGTACGTTTACTTTTTTCGCAGAACACACATCGCATTTTAAAATTGTACATAAATACTGCTGAAAAGAAATTAAATTTTAACCATTTATTAATTAAACATTTCTTCGACTAATTTATGTAAGTATGTATACATACATACATAATATGTAGGTATGTAAAATTTCATGAAAAATGTCTTAAATATTTTGTATATTTGGTACTAGATACATAGCGGCATTTTTAGAATTAATTTTAATTTGCGACAAATTAATAGTAGATTTACATTAATTAATAATTTTATTTACTTCTTGCTTATCAAAATTAAAATACCTACATATGTATTTATCTATGTATGTATATATTTTCATATTTAGTTGCTATTTTGAAATAAGTATTTCAGTCGCCAAAAGTACAGTGACTCAAAAATACCGAACTGAATTTCTGAATTTGGGCAGTATTTGGCACATCGAATTAGATAAAAAAAAGCTTACATTGGATTGATGTGCGGAACATTTCAAAGTGACCGTGTAAAGAATAATAATAATAAAACAAATCTGGTGTGAGATAACACACGACTTTCTCTAACGCACGTAGATACGCCAATAGTGTACACAAATGATTAAATTATTGTCTACGTTTATTTTGGAAACGATAATTGTAACGGTTACCTATCCAAGTTACTGGACAGGCGAAAGTATGCTTAACTCCGGAAATTTTCTCTGATAAATTACTTTAACGCATTTTTTCAGAAAAACTGCTGTTCACGTAAAAGGGAATTAAATACAAACAACCGTAGCACAATTAAAAAAAATCTGGTGTGAAACAACACACGACTTTCTCTTACGCACATATGCAACATATGCCAATAGTGTCCACAAATCATTAGACTATTGCCTACGTTTA
>JAHWXV010356667.1:0-14107 GCA_024586415.1 Phrixothrix hirtus
AAGATATCACCGGCCAAGTCATTGCACGCCTATCCTCAGGTTTAATCAATTGGAATCAGTTCGAATAGTAGCTTTGATTTGGTGGTTCAACATACAATGGTTGGGGCAGGATTTTGAAAAGCGCGGGGATCGTGTTGTGACGATTAGAGGTGGAGGGATGCTGCCAGCTACGTTTCACGCTCATTAGCATTTAGTAACAATGGATCGGTGAACCACTTACGATAGTATCACCTGTACGCTGTCAAACCGTTTTATCAAAACGGTAATTCTTACGAGCAGACGCGTCGTGGCTTCCGCAACCATTTTAACATTAGCATTAATCGACCGATGCTGTCTCCCTGTACGATTATAAAACTTTGAAGAGATTTCGTCAATGACAAATAGGAAACTTCGAAAACCAAAAACGGTGCGTACGCCCAAAACCATAGTGCGTGTAGCAGTCTGCGTCGTTCAACTTCCATTTCCAACAAAACAGTTAGACGCATTTTACACAATGATCTGTACCTTCATCCGTTCATAATCCAAATGGTTCAGGCTCTCAAAGAAACCGATTATGTAAATCGAAGACAACTCTAAGATGAACTTTTAAACTATATGGACGAGTAACGAAGCCCGTTTCTATTTGTCCGGTTATGTCAACAAGCAAAGCTTTAAGTTTCGTAAATCTTAGATAGCTGTATCAGCAATCTATTCACTCCACGGAAGTTACTGTGTGGTGAATATGTCTTCATTAGGGCTCACAAAACTCTAATTTTTCGAGGATGCTCTTGGCAATGTTGTGACAGCGACATACGCAGACATATTGAAAAACTTTTTTACGCACAACTTGCACATTGCGAACTAAACAAGGAGACATTTTTTCAACAGGATGGAGTAACCTCTCAAACAGCAGGAGTAAGCATGAACGTTGTTAATGGTTTATTTTTTATCCATGGGATTAGAGGGACTTTCTACTAAAAGGATAATATTTTATAACACTACAAAAAGCAAAAGCTTCGGTGATTTGTGTTGGCGCCGAGTAACAACTATGTTTTCCTAAGGTTGGCAAAATCTTCACTCAACATTTGTTTTCAATACTTACAATGCTAAACAATAAATAAATATATGGATTAGAACACTCAATAAAAATCCTTTTAAGATGGAAACTCATTCCATCCTTCACAATAACGTTACACGTCGAGGGATAAGATTCAGTTAATTTCCTTTCGTTTTAAATTTAAATTTGAATTAAAACAAGAAATCAATCAAAATGGCAGCAACGTCGCAAATTTTAAAAAATGTGTCTCCTTCGTTTAATTAAAATAATGAAATTGCTAAATCCTGTAGATGTCAATCAAACATTAAATGAAATAGGATTTACAGACGACATATACCATCTATAATTGTACTATGTGTATCATAAAAGTTTATGAATGCAGACTGTAGAGTTTAGTATGCATTTTAAAAATGTTCAAAGGTAATAAATCATTTTAAACTTAATTAGACGCACCTATAATGATAACAAAATATTTTCTTTACAAATACTAAATTTAAATTTAATCCAGCCGAATATTACTTTATTAGTCACTTCTGCAACGATTAATAAAACTTTTAATTGAATCCTGATTCAAGTTTTTATTAAAAAATGGCAGTGGAGATCGAATCTAAAGTATTTCGATATTAGATACGTGTAAATTACATTTTAGTGGAGCTGTAATACATAATTGATTTACGATTTTACTAATAAGTTAGGTGTTTGTAATCCGCTTTGTTCAGCTCCTGTTTTTCTTTCCTTTGTTTGTTGTTTAATCGATATCAGTTTCACTATCTTTACTATTATCGTAACATGTGAGACAATGGCCTAAAGAAAAGCGTGGTGTCACACTTAAATAGTTTACGGTAATTGATTGAACTGTCATTGCATTAGCTTCTAATTGAAAAATTGGGTAAGTGCAGGTTTTCCAATAAAACCTTTATAGTTCGATCGGACACTTACGAACAAATTACATTTAATGAAGATAGAAATAAAGTAGTATCGTAGTGTTGCATTTCTTATGAATAATTTCGTGTATAATTTTTAAATTAGTATACAAAACCACACGAGGATTTATGAATTATAAATGAAGTTAACCCTTAGTTTCCGTTAGTAGGAAAATTAGTACTTTATGTACAATTTGCATTATGGAAAATCCAATAACTTTTTACCGAAATTGTGCAATAATAACATCAAGCGATAAACTTGTATTCAACAACGGTCTTGCAATTTCGAAGTCCGTAGGACAGACCCAATTTCCAATTTACATTCGTTGACAAAGCATTCAGTAATAATTGAGTTATATGAATCATTGTTTTGAGCTAACGAAGTCGACCCGGTCATTAAAATCAGGAAATTATTGCAAACGCCGTAAATATGGAACTTTCGTAAATAGAAATATCGTGGGAAAACATCACGTGAGCAAAAACTCCAACTATTGTATACTGGGAAATATTTACAAAAGACTGCTATTAAATCGTTCCAGTTCGCTTAATGTTGTATTTGTATTTAGCCTTTCTAAAGTGATGAGCGTTTTTAAAGTCAATTCTTATTTTTGCTTGATTTGAATTCGCATATGGATGCAACAATCACATCAAACGAGTACCTACTTTGTTTCAAACTCAAAAACTTATGTTTATTTTGTAAACATTAGAATGACCACCTTTAAGGAAAAATTTCCATCAATAAAATAGGAAATAATATCTCTGAGAACAAACAAGCGGAAATTATATCCCATAAGGAATACTATTTCATTTAAAACTAGAAGACATGAAGTGTAACAATGAAAACAAGTTAGCGCTAGTACGATCAATTTTACAATAATTAAATTATTTCAATTTAAAAACTGTTCATTTTGAAATTTTATCAAAAGTTTGCTATAATAGTTATATCATTGACATTTAATCTTCCAAAATATTTTATACATTAAAGACAGTCATTAGGTACTAATAATTCTATCAAAAATATTACAATTCCGTAAATTTTTGCACAGTTATAAATTGTGTCTATTTTCTAAATTACATAAATTTTCCTGAGCATTTTCTCTAAAATGGAACAAGTTTCTTTATACCTCCTGCAAAGGCCTTTTGTTGAGTGTTTTTAATCATATTGCAAGTATTGAAAACGAATATCGCCTGATGGCTTTGCAACTCCAAGAAAATACAGTTGATAATCCGTACCAACTCAAATCACTTGACCAATGTAGAATATTACGCTGTCCAGTTACAAAATAATGTTCTATTAATATAGAGTTTCATAAACCCCATTGTCATGGGCAGTAACTACGTTACAGGCCAGATTAAAATGGTATCAAAACGCTGTTAAAATATTAAGTTTGTATCCTAATTACCAGCTGCTACAATCACGAAAATCAGAGTGGCTTCTAACTAGATAACAAATTAAGCTTGAAGACCGCTAAAAAGTCGACAAAATTCGTACAAAAGTCAAGTTTTTAAGGCCTAACTAGAATATCGTTGTTTAAATTGTTGCTGACATGATAACCGAAGCAGACGTTAATCGAAGAGCTCGGGAAAAATTTTAAATATCAGAAGTAGTTCCGTAAACCCACTTTTACAACTTTACTTACACTTATTTTCACATTATTCATTGCTATAACTAAAATTAGAATTATAACATTTAAAAAAATGTATACAAATGTTTTGTATCGCCAGCATTTAGCAATACTTACATGGGTTTAAAAATATTAACACGTTAAACAAAACTAGCCACTCGTATCACGGAAATTTGTCTACTGTGTCTACAGGAGCAAAAAACACAGAGGTATTTCATAAAAGTAAATAGTTTACTACAAAAAGATTCTAGAATGATATCGAAACCACGACATAGTGTAACAATCAATCGCAAAATTTAAGTCATCGAAAAAGTTGACAAATTATTTATTTAAAGCAAAAGCACTTTACCTGCTTAGGTGCCTTCTTCGGCGACTTGATGGTATCAAAGCTCACTGAGTTGACATCAAATATAGTTGTTCAAGAAGAGAAAATACACAAATTCTAGACAGACTGGCTCTTAGTGACACAAATCCCTGATCTTAGAAATTTACTCATTATCGAACTAAAATTACTGCATAGAAGTGTGAAGTTAAGGGACGACGGCTTTTTACAATTTAATTTAGGTGCATGTCAAAACTTTACCGTGAAAGAGAAACAGCCGGTAGAAATCAATTCCGCGGTACCTTTGAAATGAATTATGGGGTCATATGACGTTGATTACTATAAATTAAGTGCTTACAAATACGGCATATTTATCAAACCATTATCTCAAGTAATTATTTTTGTTCCTGTTTGATTCACGTCACCATGTGAGACTTTCGCATTATTTATTTTTGGCTATCAACATTGGGAAGGTTTCACTACCATTCTTTTGTCTTTCCAAAAAGACGCCTATTTAACTAATAAAATTACAGCTACTATGTGAATATACTTTGCGGCATTCTTCGAGTCCAAACATGTATCAACCGCTATACGGAAGATTTCAACAATTTCTACATCTCCTCATCACGTGACAACCGAGTGCTGGATTTGGTAAAAAAGCTACTGTTTTAATTACTCACACTCGCCCTTCCGGTACCAAGTATTAAATTTTATATCATAAATTCATCATTTAATTCTTATTACATTGCCAGTTTTCAGTAAAAATAAAATTATTGTTAATTCTATCGTTATCCGTTTTTGGTTTTTATTAATATAAAATTTAAACATAACTTTTAATTACAACTTCTAGTTAAACATGTATCTTTTCGAACATACTTTATCATTATTTAAAATCTTATAGACTCTTAGCAAGATACTTGCTCATTCATAATTATTACCACTATTCAGACACACCCTGAGCAATAAAAGCTAACCGGAGAAACAAAGTTTCTCATTTCAATCTATAACTGACTAGTTTGGGTTTCAGTTCTAATAGCTTTTCAGAGCGATCGTTTGAATGATAACATAATTTGCAAATTCTTGTACATATAGTACAGTAGATGTCATATACTCAAAATGTCGGTACATTTTACTGCTGTATGTATTTATAGGCACATACTAATAAAAATTATGCTGTCTAGAGCATCTTATAAATTGTATTCCGAACATTCCCTCCATAAAACCTAAAGGAGCATCGGAACCCTATTCTCTCAGCGGTGCATAAGTCGCCCTATGCATTGATTTCCCCGAACTCTATACTCTATAACCAAGATATTATACAAATGAGTATATTATTTCTCAGAAGAGTAAAGATTGAAGCTTTGTAAACCTGAGTACATGAAAACGTCTACTTCTACGAAAAATCCTTTTGTAGATAATTTCATCAGCTACAAATTCCGTAATAACCATTCTTACTATACAACTAATTGATGGCGAGATATTTGCGAAAAGTTTGTTTTGTTTGACTATCCGCAGATTTTTAGTAGGGGCACATCGGTAGGGCATTTTAACATTTCCTAAGATATCCAAATAGATACCCAGAAGAACGTCCCTGTTGTTGAAAATTGTTCATCAGAAAATACTAATCTCCCAAACTTTATAAAACGGCTATGCTCTCAAGAATTCCATTCCAATCAAGGAAATAACGGTTTATATTAATGACTTCTTGCATAATTACATTTCTATAAAGCCATTGTAATAAAAAGTATATGTTATATTTAAACGAAATTATTTTTAAAACGACCGAATTATTAAACACCAAATTTTTATTGTTAGAGATTATTGTAGAATCTCTAAAATATGAACTATAATTTTTAACAAAACTTAGAATACTATTAAATATAAAGTCTCGATTTCACTGTACAACCCAATAAACTCATTATTACACTATTCTATTTACCAAGATTATGTAAGCTTTTTCTGTGACTGAATCGCATTTATGCGACCATAGGGAAGAAGTAAGCGAATGAGTTATAACGAAATAAACGCGTTGAACAGCCCATTTAGTTTCGACAAAATTTTTTTTAAATCTCATCAGTAAGCTAGCACAATCAGTTTTCAAGGAAACTCAGACTACCAAGCATTGTTTTGTTAGACAGTCTAGTCTGTAAATCTAATATCAACTTGAAGTATATCGCACAGTGATCGACGATAAGCAGATCTTTCGATCTACTAGAGATGCGTGCATCACTTGCGTGTGCGTGTGCGCGTGCGAGTGGGCGTGCGTGTGCGCGTGCGTATGCGCGTGCATGTGCGCATGCGTGTGCGCATGCGTGTGCGCGTGCGTGTGCGCGTGCGTGCGTGTGCGCGTGCGTGTGCGTGTGACCACGATAGTTCGAAAACCAAAAGGTGTAGAATAACAAAATTTTATATTTGAGTTTGTATCCATCGTCGCACGCGACCTCAATAATTTCACTAAAATCTAAAAACCGGAAGTTCCACTTTACTCTTGTCGTTTTTTGTTTTTTTGAAATTTTTTCGAAACCGGCTTTAACGATTTCTTTTAAATTTACTATATTTCTTATAAATTTAATTCTCTTTCGCATAATCTAGGCGGTTTTTCATAAAATTTTCCGTAAGTCGAGTAACCGAAAGTACTTTCTCCATTACGTCTGATTAAAATAACTATGCAACCAAAACCCTAGCTGAACGAAAATATGTATTTAAGATCACAATCACCTTAGTCTGCTAAATCAAGAATTTGCTTAAAATCGAATAACCAGAAGTACCACCTTATTCCTGTCTTATTTAGATATTTTCCGAATTTTTCGTTTTTTAACATTTCCTCGAAATCGGCTCAAACGATTTTTTCAACTTTATTGTTTCTTAAGCATTTATTACCCTTTCATATAATTTAGGCAGTTACTCAGAAAGTTTTCTGTAAATGGAGTAACCGGAAGTACTTTCACTGTTAACTCTGAATACAATAACTTTGAAACTACAAGCCCTAACTAAATTAAAATTTATATTTGGGGTCATAAATGCCTTTGTCTACAAAATCAAAAATTTGGTTAAAATCGATTAACTGAAAGTACCAATTTATTTCTGTCATTTTTAGATAATTTCCGAATTCTTCATTTTCACGGTTTTCTTAGAATCGACTTTAACGATTTTTTTAAACTTAGTATATTTCTTAGCTACCTAATTTAATTTTATATTAAGGAAGGAGTTTCTCTAATAAATTTTTGAAAATCGAATAACCGGAAGTACTTGGATTATTAGTTGTGAACAACGTTTCTCAAAAAGTAATCATTATATGAAAATTAAAAACTATATTTATATTTTATATTGTCCGTACATGAAACAGCGAAAATTTAGTTAAAATTGAATGACCGGAAGTGCCACTTTATTCTTGCGACTTTTAAGTTTTTTGCGATATTCTCGAAAACATTTTTAACATTTTTTTTTAAACTTGCTGCGATTCTTGTGCCCTTCATATCCTTTTACGTGAACTTAGAGGTTTTCTTGAAAACATGCGTTGAAGGGAGTTATTAGAGAAAATCTTTGTAGTTAAACAGGGTTTTACGCGTCCAGTAACTTGGATGGGTGACCGTTACAATTATCGTTCCCAAAATAAACGTAAATAATATTTTAATTATACGTGATAATTTGCATATTTGTATACACCGGATTTTTTTAAATTCTATTCCAAATGTGTCTCAGATATATGAATTTATTAAAATTGAAATAAAAATTCAAATAAAAGTTTTTAAAATCAAATGAACAAAATAAACTAAAACAAAAATAAATAATAGAATTGTTCAAACCAAATAACAGTTGTTGCTGACTAAATACATACACTTTCCATAAGTTTATTTAGGACAATAAACAAAGAAAGGGCAATTGAAGCAAAAATTAATTAATCAAACTTTGGACAATAAATAGTAAAATAAAGTTTACCCGATAGTTAATTATATTTACCTGCGAGGGATTCTATCGAATTGATCTGAATAACTGTAATTTAATTTTAAAAATATGAACTCCCTTTGTTTTACAATTAACAGTCATAAAAAGCAGAACAAAGCAATAACTGTTGGTTACCAAATTACTAAAAACTACAAAATTTAAATTTAAATTTAAAGATGACCCACATTTGCCTGTAGGTCTGGAATGAACTCATTGCAGTATTTACATCGTACTGTAACCTCAATGCATGCAAATTGCATTATAAAACAATAAGATAGGGAATTGTATTGCACAATACACTTACATTTAACATTAGAGCACTGGACACTTAAACCTATCTAGATGTTTACTTACATTTTAATTTGACCACATAACATAACTGTAGTCAATTTGAATTTGTATACTCTTTATATATATGTCTGGGAAAAGTCCTATCTAAAATTCTGAATTTGTTAAAATGAAAATTATGTAATTTTATTGAAGGTATCTAATTTATGTGCATTTAGTCTATTTTTACTAATTTCGTTATTTGACCTATATAGACTTACTTAACAAATTAAATATGAAATTTTTTTCATTGGAATTGTATATTTAAATTCAGAGAACCAAAATGATAACAAATTAATGTCTTTCAAACACATAGCTTAAGCTTTGAAAATGTTGTAATAGCTAATTTTTGGTATCGTTATTAATATTTATTGTTAAAATTGTATATAACCTCATAGATGCATTCTTTGATACAATTATCCGAACAACTACTGTTGGTCGCCACCCGTCTTGTTAAGATCTTGATTGATTAATAATTTATTTTACATTGTCGTGACTGGTTAGGCTTTTATTAACTAATCGCAAGTATAAAACAACAATTAATTTTGAATATATTGGACACGAAGACTTGCCTTTGTTCGACTACTAAATTGAATTCTTATTAAAAATCGCATTGAATCGGAATAACTTCCAATTAGCGCAGGCCAATTATTTGCCTGTTAAACAAACATCTAAGTACGTCTTATGCATGTATTATAAAAAAAAATGGTAATACCACTTGCATAAAAGTAGATACAATTGGTTAAACATTGTTAAAATAATATCTACAAATTGAATAGATATCAAGATATGTAAACAATAAGATTGTAACATAATTGCTAAATAATCCTCATTTAATCTTGCTCAGGAGATCAATGGACCTCTTAAGTACAGTTTAAGGTTAACTTTAAACGAAGTATTTCTCCTATAAATAAAATAATAGCAATAGGGTTATGTAAACAAATATGAAACTAAGTAAAGCTATTATGAATTATTAAGACTAAAAATTCTTCCATGTAACTGTCTATTCGCTTTTAATTAAGGCGTTATTCACTTTCGATCTATTTGAAAATTATTTCGCCTTTATTGTTAAATTGTTTCTCAAGCTCTCATATCATATCTTAATTGAATAATTTTTAGTTAAATCTTCATTTAATTATTTTATTTATTGAGCAGTAATCTGATTATTAAGATTCACTTGATCTTAGTCTACTGACTGGCAAATATTTTTATATTTAAAATTAAATCTTAAAACTGGTAAAGATTTAACTCTGTTTATAATATGATGCAGTAATTCTTTAATCCAACTGGCAGCTTGCGACTTCTAATTGCACGTTTTGTTGCACTTTATTCGCACCGATCACGTTGTTTTACATTCGACGCTAACTTTTAGAAGAACAATGTATGCACTTGAAATGACTGAAGAAAATGTGCTTATTTGTGCGTTTCTATCCCTTTTTAATCTTTAATCGAGAGTATAGGGTTTTGCTGTAATATTTGAATTTATGCAATAACATTCAAATATTCAAATTTTTCTTGTGTATATTTTTCGTTTCCCTCTGGTACTTTTTGTTATTCCAGCCAGAGTTTCTCCCCGTGGGCGTCGTCAAGCACTGCGTTTTCGAACGGATGTGTTATGTCTACCTGTTAGTATAACATTTTTATCGCAATTGCGGACAGCTTAATTTTAAAATGTCTTAATATAAATGGCTAACTTGAGCCTTAATCATATAATAATGTATTTTGAAAGTTTAAAAAGGCATTTGATATTCACAATGCTTGAAACTAAAATTTTTTAGAATCCAAGTGTACATATAGATTTAACTGACATAAATATACAGCAGTTGTTCCAGATTACATTGAAATTGACTGTACATAAAATAATTTTATACACTATTAATCAAGATCAATTTGTATTTCTAGGGGTGTTTGATAAAAATCTTATATACGTTGGTGACATGAAAAATGCATCACTCTAAAGATAAAAACAATTTTAGGTTTTTTGTACTTAGAAATGTTGGTATGTAATTGATATGCAATCGATAAAGTTTTCAGTAAAAGTAATCAAGAGAATACAGGCACACTCGTATCTGTTATTTTTTCTAAAACAAAGCACTAATTAAATTATTTAGTTTTGACAGTTACCTGTAACTCAGATAATGCCATCACTGACTAAGTTGGAATGTGTAAACGGTTTACATAAGGCTGGACTTTCATTACCAGAAATAGCGAGATGTTTGGACAAAAATTTGAGAATCATTATTAGATGCTGGAAGTGATGGATGCAATATTGCCAAATCCATTGGAGAGGTTGCACTAGTAGCATCACAAAACAAATGATCTTGTAGACAAGGGGGCCAGATTTCTCGCTTTCAGATATTGCCATTCAACTTAATTATAGGAAATATTTTTTGCGATAAATAGACTAACAAGTAACCCATAAGGACGATTTGTTGCATGACTCGCTCATTTGATTTGCCATCCCGATTTAAATGGGTATTACGGCTTATACCTCGCCACAGAATTGCTAAATATGAATGATGTAACAATGTAATTATATGGTGTTTTCCAATGAATCTCAATATTGTTCTATGTTAGTGGTCGCATATGGGTTAGCAACAAAAAGAAGAGCGTTTAATATAATTTACTGTTTAAAGCTAGAAAGCCTTCAGTAAGGGCATTATGGGGTTGGATTAACTTTAAAAGTAATTTTGAAGGTAGAATCCTTATTATCATTTTTCAAGGCCAAATTTGCAAAAAATTACGTTGATTGAGTATTGGAACTGGTCACAATACTGTCCATTTAGCAGTTTGAAAATACAATTTTCCAGCAGCATAATTTTCGACCGCTTACAGCAGGTGTTACCTTAGACCACATCCATCAAGCTAATATTAATACTCTTGCCTGACTATCGAATACGTAGAGGATTAAGCTGGCTAGCTAATTCTCCGATTAGCGTATAGTACAACAAAATAATTGACTATTGCGGCAATAAAAGTAAATGCGGTAAATCTTACAGGTGTTATTGATTGCCAGCGAGCTACAACGAGAATGGTCGTGGATTTACTTATTAACAGATAGACATAATAAATAACCCCCGGTACTAGTGTAATAGTCAAAGTAATGGAGCTACTGTTTCTAAAATATAGTACTGTAGGAGCGGAGTTAGAAACCTCGACCGGTAACGCATAAGGAAGTTAAAGTCCTACTAAAATATTAGCAAAGATCAGCCCGGACGCCAATATTTAAAACCTGTGATAAAATCAGTCGATATCAACACTTCAGTTACAACGTAACGTGCAATACTGTCGCCAGTTGTGGTGCTTTGTTTAATAAAATTATTATTCCTGAAATAAGTAAACAACAATCTACTTTGCGTTATAAAAGAATTTAATTAACATCGCATACAAAACAAGCAATATTTCAGACATTCAGTTAGAAAATTAAATCATTATTCTAGAATTGTGATGTAACAAATTTAATAAGTTAGCAGAAAGCTTTAGGCGGTTTATAATGACTTCTAGTAAAATTATCTACAGCGAGCTTTTGTTTCCTATATAATAGTAAATGTGTAATAACATTTTAGCAGAATGCACCATCTCAAATTTTACTTCAGCTTCCAAAGAATTATCGACATATCCTTGGTGTTGAAGCAACAACTGTTTTAAGTTAAACGGAAGTAAAAGGTGCAGCCATTAATTGTCGAGATTTTAAATTATCTATCAGGTATTTTCTGAAGCTATTACAGCCTCAGTTACGAGAAGCCTCATATTTAACATCGGACCCGAGATGAGCGGAGAGATATGGATGAATTAAATCAATCGCCTTAAATCTAGAGCATCGTATGGAATCTGCACAAGTAATTGCTCATCCGATTATCCATAATTATTCTTTAAAACCGGGACCGCATGCTAAACACCGAATTGATTATAACCGTTCACTAGCCACTTTGGAATTGGATTATTCCATGCGTATATGCAACGGTAGAAGATCATTACTCTAGCGTTAGCATGACCTAGGCCTTCGTTTGTATATACAGTTATCTTTCTTAATTTTATAAGATAATATATTAAACCTTTTACCCAATCTAATGTCCTTTCTACATTCTGTATTCATACTAAGTTAAAAATGAATCTACTATAAAATCCCATGCGGAATCATTATGCAGGTGCTATGTACAGTTCGGATGTTCTAACCGGGTAACAAATGAGTCGATTCAATCCTGGCAATATGTATAACTTCAGTGCTATTTGAAGTGTAGTGTATGTACTTAAAGTACACTTATAACAGAAAATGTCTACCAATATACAAGTAAACGTGAAAAGTTGAAACGACGGCTATTTTGTGTATAATAAATGAGTTGAACGTTATTCCATAAATTGTTAAAATAAAGTAATAAATGCCATAATGTTTACAAATATATGAGAACTGAAAGTAATTATTAATCGCTGGCCTTTAGAGATTTTAGTGAATAAATCATGTCGTGATTTAACTAACCAGGATTTGGTTGCGCTGTGAGTGATATGAATGTAAGTTTCGTCCAACTACATAATTAGACGATTTTGTTCACGGTACATTTTAATTGTCTATAAATAATTTATACGAATAAATCGGATGTTTGTAGTTTCTTGTAAAATTTTGCAATTACTCTCCACTTTTGGCCATTTCAAGCCAAAATTTTTGAGGATTACTTTGAAATATGTTTTTTTATCCATAAAATTTATATCTATCTTCAATTTTTGCAAAAATTGTTTACAGTAGCTCGCTGATTTTCAGTTTGGTGAAAATTATAAATAATGTTTCTTACGACATATACCTGTCTGCATCATTTATTTTTATTACAGAACATTTTCGTAATTTTTTACGTTTTGGAGATTTAACAATTTGCCACGGTATCTAGCTCAGTAGCAAACCGGTAGAGTAGTGGGGGTATGGTGTAGCTAATGGTGGTAAAAAGTTGTCTATAAAATGTGTTTCTCGGTATATACCTTCTGGCTTGAATTAAGTCGACGTCTTCCTAAGATAAAAGTAAAGTAAAGTAGAGAATAAGTAGAGCGCCAGTCGTTCACTTTAAAATTAACCAGGAACACCTGAACGATAAGATAAACTTATTTACAACAGGAACTCAGCATCTGGAACTATAGACCTAAGAAAACCTAAAGAAAAGTAAACTAGGTAAAAGGAAGCTCTATAAAATTACAACAATATAATTCAACAAGTAAGTAGATATCTATTCAAATACCCAGTAGAATATTCACAAATTGCATAATATCATTTCAACAAATAAAATAAAGTAAACAATAACAGTAAGTTTATATCCTGATTAGGGACGCATTGACAATCAAAAGGATATCTGAAATGCTTTTTATAGATCAAAGCTAACCTAGAATTATTGAATTTACAACTGCAAGACTCAGTAACATTAATTATATATCCTAGTAAAGGATATATCTGACAACCAAACAGGATAAATTAAATGCTTTTTATAGATCAAAGCTAACCTAGAATTATTCGACGGTACCTCGTATATAACGGATACTGTACAACGTTAACTCAATGCTAAATAATTTAACATCAGTAAATAAATTACGTAGAACAAAACGTACTATCAAATGACATGAAATGATAAGATACTTTAACAAAAAAAAAGTAAATTTAAAGAACTTAAAAGCGTTAATTATGTATTAAATGAGCATTTGGAATAATAGCGTCAATTTAATTTACAAAAATCAGTTAATCATTAACGTAAGAATGGTATGAACTCTAGTTAAAAACAATGCAAAAGTATACGCTAAACAATTATGCAAAAGTTGTAACAGGAAAAAAACTATATAAAAATAAAGTTCGTAAAACTATATAATGAGTGTTAAAAGCTAGCATCTCATATCTTTTCTCTAGAGAAACTTATACCTATGCTGCATAAAGTTATCGAGTGTACCTCGTATATGA
>JAHWXV010356691.1:0-13616 GCA_024586415.1 Phrixothrix hirtus
TACTCTAGCGTGCTAGCGTCAGAAAGCTCATGAGTTTCAATTTTCTGAGGCTAGATGGTTATGACATGTCGAGCAATTTTCAATTTGTTGAGCTTCATCAATTCACATTGGAACTGGCTCCATTTGTGCGAAATTTCCGTAGGAATGGGGTCATATCAACCTAGTTTTTGCAATCAGAGTTGCTGCAAAAGCATTTTGGTTGTGATCATGTATGAACTTAGTAAACCTAAGGGGTCGAAAATTTGAGAAGTTTCCGATAGGATTGTGCGCTTGGTAATGCTACTCGCATCTGAAGATGAAATTGAATACATTAGTGAGTTGCATTTGTGGGACCATAAGAGACCCAAAGTTTTGGTGTGCTCATTTGAGCCGAATTCTAGGAGCTGTGGATGAATGTGATCAGGATTAACATCCCTTAGAATGCGGGAATCATTAGAAATCCACTTTCTTAGGTTGAAACATCCTTTGGCCAGAATCTTAGGCAAATTTGAGCAAATTTGCTGAGCTTCTGATATATCGTTGCTACCAGTCAAAAGATCGTCGACGTAGAAATCTTGATGGATTATTTGAGCCGAAGTGGAATCAGTCTCCTTACAGTCTATCCCTAGCTGGTACAGGCACGTTATGGCTAGATAACTCGCGGACCCAATTCCGTAATCACGGTGTTCAAATTATAAGCCTTTAGCTGTTCTATAGGGAGGTATCTCCACAAGATCATCAGAAGAGATCTTTGCGAAGGACAAACCATTATTTGCCGATACATTTTCTGTATATCGGCTGAGATAACGTAGGTGTGAACTCTGAAGCTTATTAGGATTGAATGAAGGTCAGCTTGTATCGTAGGATCGACCATTTGTAAATCAAATGAAAAGCCTATGGTAGTAAGCGACGATCCATTGAAAACAACGCAAAGTTTGGTTGAAGTGCTTCTTTCTTTTAGGACACCATGGTGTGGCATGAAATCTCATCGCCTTGGGTGGACAACAATGGTATATGACCAAGATCATCATATTTACGTATGAAGCATGTGTAACGTTCTCGCAGAAGGGGCTGTGCGCTCGGAAGATTTTGTGGCCTTGCAAAGAGATTCTCCTAGTTTTGAGGGGTCCTCCTTGAGCGGTATTTTGACGATAAATCTACCCGTTGCATTCCTACGAGTATGTGTGCGAAAGTGTGCTTCGCACTCGGTTTATTCCACTGACCACGGTTACTTAGAATCGATTTCTTCCAAAATTTAATAAGTTGAAATTTTATAATGTCAAAAGGTACAAAATTGCATTGCACAGTACTTGAAGTGTGATGATTGTAGGAAGTTAATTCGCCCGAATTTTGTTGGAAAGCACCCTCAACTACCCAACCAAATAGTGTGTTCTGTATCTTAGGTCCTTTAGGGCCTAGAGAAGCTTGACCTTTACTTAGAAGGTCATAAAAGTGTTTGACCCCAATTAAAATATCGACAGGACCTGGTTTGAAGAATTGTGGATCGGATAATTCAATATTGGACTGTATATTAAATGTGCTGGTGTCGATTTGGACATTAGGAACCTTGTCAGTGATTTTCTTGATGACGAGACAATTAGTTTTGAACTGGTACAGGTTGCACCTGGAGTGGAGGAGAACTTCACATTCTGAGCCTACATAGGAAGCAAGACTACTCAGTCCCGTTACCTGGATATTGAGTTTATTTTGCTGCAACTTGAGCTTTCGTGCCAAATTTGCCGTTATGAAATTACTTTGAGACCCGGAGTCTAACAAAACCTGAATGCAACGCTAGTTTCCTTAATGATCTTTAATACTGACTAGAATAGTTGACAGCAAAACGTTTGTGTGACTTGACGCGATGGACGAAATGGTTGAATTTTCGTTTTTAGGAGGATTTGAAACGTTTGAACTTGAACCGCCAGAAAAATTATTTGTCACAGATGAACTTTCTCTGGGTTTCAAATGTATCAATGTGTTGCCTCATTTTACAAATGCGACACGTGTATTTGGATTTGCAATCTTTTGGTAAGTGCTCCTTGAATAGGAAATTTTTGCACAGGCCTAATTCATTGACCTTCGTAATGCGATCCGTAATCGATAGTTTATTGAACTGTTCAAAACGGTATATTAAGTGATTCTTGCGGCAGTAATTACAAGAATTATTACTGCTATTTGTGGTCAAATTGGCTTTGGACGCGTGTTGCGGTGAATATTTATTATTGATGGGTTTTGAAGCATCGCGTTCAATTGCTTCTAATATCGAAGCCTTGTTTTCAATGAAATCTAAAAAGGAAGACAATGTGGGAATCCCATCCTCTTTAGTAGTTTCACATGCCATTTTAGTTACAGCGCCTAAGAAGGAAGCAAGGCGGTGTAAAATAATGGCGTCAACTTGCTGTTCTTTAGGAATGAGTAAGTTTAAGGACTTTGTGTGCGGCAAGGTATTATCAACTAGCTTACGCAATTTAATTGCGGATTTTTTTGCAATTGGTTAAGCAAAAACAAATTACTTATATGATTTTTGATGAGTTTGCGCTTATCATTGAATCGCTTGCAAATAAGTGACCAAGTGTTCTCATAATTGTCTGAGGAAAATATTTGAGTTTTGATAACCTTTTCAGCGTTGCCTATAAGTCTTGCCTTTAAATAATGAAATTTTTGCATGCTGTATAGAACTCTATCCTCGTGGATTAGATTTATAAACGTGTCCCAAAATTCAATCCACTTTGTTGGGGGAGCTCTATGACTGGAAGCTTAATGCTTGGTAAATAAGAACGTGAAATTGTGTCTTCATGATTGGGGACATTCTTTTGACTACTGGAATTGTGCGCCAAAGTGTGTGCTGAATTTTCAGCGCTATTTATTAATGTATCAGCTTTGGCACAAAGAGAATAATAATTATTGCTAAATTCTTCGGTGAGCAGGAATTCAGCTTCTAGATTGTCTATTTGAAATTCAATTTGCTCGTGATTTTGAACAAATTGTTCACTGATTTTGACAAAATCGTTATATCGCCGTTTTAACTCAAAAACTTGACTATCATTCAGCCTTTCGGCTGCATCTAGGCTTTTTCAATACTTAGAAAATACCGTTACTTTGGCCTTTAAATAGGAGCGTTTTCGTTTTAACTGTTCCATTTTGAATCACTTAAAACGAATGCAAGAAGATTAAAACATTGTTCCTACATGCACAGAATGGCCCTTTAAGGGTTGTATTATTAATCTTAAATAATGTATATTATGTGCTTTAGCATTTGTGGCGGTTTGTATAATTTGTGTAAATAATTGTTGCGTTTACCAGTTAATCGATAATGTGTTTATAATTTATACGCCAATGTACTGAACAACAGGTGCATTTATTACTGTATGCTACGCCAATAAAATCTGTGAAGTTTCAAGGGGTTTGCAAATGTTTAAATTAAATGTAAGTATTAATTATTTGAAATAAAATATTACTTATGCTAGTACCGTATGACGCGATAAAAAACTGAGAACTACGGGTATAAACCGGTTGTTTGCCTTCACATATGCGGTTATTGAGAAGCTGACGCTGTGACCTTGATTCAATTACAATGTACAAATAAATCTAACGAATTTTAAATTTTAGTGTATAAAATTAATACCAATAACCCTTTTGTATTTGAATAATTATGTATAAAATGTCTTTATACAATGTTTAATACTAAAAACAATTGATTGCTATGTTTATTTAAAACCGAATTTATTGGTTCTGATTTTAAATGTAAATGAATGAGGAAAAATTGTAAAAAAAGGACTTACTCGCTTGTTCGGCGATTTATATCTTTTAGATTACCGAACGTAATCCGGCTCGAAGGACCAAAAATATGTTTGTGTTGCTGACGGCTTTCCCTTCGTGTCTTGCTGGTCCATCAATGGTCAAGTGTTGTGAATCGAGGTTTTGGAAGTCGCTGCGATTGTGGGGGCCCTCTTTGAGGATACCTAGTGATTGTTACGTCCTAATGCGGGCATATACTAAAATGAAGGACCAGATTCTGAAGTAGAACCGACATTTCACTGGTAAAACATAGTAAAATGCTAAATTCGAATAAACTGAACTAAACGTTTATTTGAACACAAAATTAATAATAAATTATAAAACTGTAAGTACATAAGTACGTTAAGAAGAATGACTACCACAAATTAAAATGATTTTTAATCATTGCAGTAGTTTTAAGGCTAAACATGTAAGTATTTAATGCTACATCTTTAGCACTCGATTGCTGTTGTATCACCTAAAATGGCGTACGCCCAGTTCGCCAAGTTGCCAAATGGAGGGAAATGAGCGAGCGCAAATTCAATTAATTACATACTGCATATTTTGTCAGAACAAGGTGTCTGTAAAGAAAACCGTTTTTGTTACAAATTTAACATCTTGTGTAAGTATAATTTAATTTATTAGTATACCTAAATCTTACTACACAAATTGCTTTGTATTATTCTTGTTATATAGGTTATATTTTTGCTTGTTATTGTACAAGTGTAGGTGTAATTTGCCAACGTCTAAAATACACGTGTCTTAAAGCGTCTTAAAATTAGTGACGTATTCTATTAAGTAACACGATACATGGTACATGAATTATAGAAACATTACTGGGACATTGAAATTTATTAGTACATTTGATTTTATTGGTAGATTATGAATAAGTAATTTTGTCCAATAGATCTTATGTATCCCATATACGGGAATAATAACTGTTACTTCAAGTCATTAAATAAATCCATCCTTCATTTAGTAATGATTTCTTATTGAAATTTGAGTTAAAGTTAAGACTGGGAAAATTTGTTTAGGGTATTAAAGATAGCCGTATTTCAAGTGCACCAACTATTTTTGTCTGAACAATGTCCTGCGTTCCTAAACAGGTAACCAACGTTAATCTAAATTATCGATATTGGCTAATATTGGTATTTGGGCCAAATTTATGAGCGTCATTGCCTGACTGTTTCTATCGATATTAAATGTCTTTAGATTTACACAAACACATATAAATCAACTAGCTCGGGAAACCATTCATTAGGCTTAGAATTAGAATAGCAACCTCAGTTACATAATTTGGTTTTGCTAACGCCGGGAGGATTACTTTTCTATCTAATATTAAGGTCTATTCTATACGCTATTTCTGAAAAGTAAATATTACAAACTAAACTTTGTAATTAAGATGAAAAAGCGAATAACTAGGTACGTTGAAAATAATCCGAACCTAAAAAATACATTTAGTTCATTTTCGCTCGTATATTAGTGTGACAATAATAATAATGCAGCACATTCCTTATCACGTGTCATAACGTATTTACGATACATACAACGCAGTAGTGTGCAAACAAAGTCAACCTGAGCAGACATGTTGGGCGTGGCTAAGAAGTGATACTCAAACACCTTGTATGTAGGTCCATTTGGGAATAACTCCGGCGTCTTAGGCCTGATAGCCAGTGACGTAAGCACATCCTGTATATAATAAATATGCTTACCTGAATCGGAACGTAAATTTTTCAGATAGAGCTACAGCTTTCAAGGCTAGACAATAGTGTTAAAGTTGTCAAGATAATTGACATTAGTCAGTAAATCAGTTGAAAGGAAGGAGTCCTTTTGACTCTACCTGTACATAAATGATTGGTAGTTTTTCTATTATTAAAAATTACCGATCATTAGAGCTTAAGAAGTGGACATAATAATGGGAACTATTTCAAGTTCACCGAATATACTAGAATTAAATCCATTTTCATGCAGTTCACTATAAAATTTGACAAGGCAAATTCAAATAACTTAAATTTGGAATTAAATTTGTTTACAATAACTGAGAAAGAGGGCGAGTTTTTGAGTTGTTTCCCTGATATCACACCTTCATGAGTTAGATTTACACTTTGCTTCAGATGGTTTAATAAAGGTTAATGCCCAATACTGCTAATACATTTACATTGGTCAATAGATTTCAAATATAACAAAATTATAAATGCATGTAAATCAACTGTTAAGCAATTATATAAAAAATGCAAGAAATTGTAAGAAGTAGATTGTGTAATGAAGTTTTTCAAACATGCAATGAATTATCCAGTCAACCAACTATCGGTACACAATCGCATGTAAACAACACATCATCAAAAAACTGGTAAGGACCTCTTGCGATGTAATTAACTTTCAGCAGACAATACTCAAACAGACAGTACTTATAACTAACTTTAATTAATAACGGATTTAATTATAAAGGTGCCTCTAGTTTTCACTAATGTTCAATTAACAGATATTAAACAAAATGAAGTACAGGAATTCTACTGCGTAATTAGGCAGTTAATTGAAATAAGTTGAAAAATATGTGAACCAAGGGCTCAAGTGATTATTTACCACCCATCCGAACTTTATTTACGAAATTTACCCAAAGTGTAAGCTATTTAGTATCAACCAGCCCGTACAGAAATTTTTGTTTACAAAAGTAAGAGGAAACAAACTGTTTTGATTTAAAATTTTAGGACTGAGCTTGAGCTCCCTAATGTAATATCTTGGGTCGTCGAACAAACGAATGACCGTTCACTTACAACCTCTTTACGGGGATTGGACTCGAATTTAAGACAGTGTAATGATTACTAGATAACAGTCAACTAGATTTGACGGATTCGACCTTCCAGTATAGGTAAGCTGCTATAAAAGTAGTCTAGATCAGCGGCGTTCCACTTGACGCGTTAGTCTTAAATCGAAGAACAAGGAAACTCCTTAAATTAGTTATAATTTCCTACACATGCAAATGTCAAACCATTTGTGAATTAAAGCAATATTTTTTTTTGAAACGCCTTAATAAATTTTATATGCTATTAGTAAATTTGATACCGATAATCTTATTTAATAATTATCTGCCTATCAGATTTACGAACCCCAGTCTAAATACTAGCATTCAGTTTGTTCGAAGTAGGATTGTAGATTAGATTAATCATTGAGATGAACTCAAATCTGTATAATTATTAAACAAATTGCGGCCTTCCCGAAAATTTAGCTCTTAGGTCATTTTGAATGTTTAAATATAACAAAATACAATTTAAACATTATCTTAGATATAAACCTTAGGATGTTCATGTAATGAAAATTTCAATACTTTATCGTAGATATATTATCAGTTCCGACATCAGTGCATACTTGTTTAACCTTGACTGATCATATGATCATATGAACTTGACAATATTTGATATTATTTATTGTAACGAAACTCCTTAATTATTTAAAAGCCTTTGTTATATTCACTAAATTATTTATTTCCATGTATTCACTCAAATATTTATTTTATAGTACCTTAATAATAAACATTTATATTTCTATTTATTTATAACAGCTACTTACAAGGCAGGCTTCTTAGCAAAACTAAAAACTAAAGGAATTTAAACTGCTTTTCATATAGAAAGGGGAATTCTGGAAAATCTGTAGAATACTAAGGAATAAAATTAGTCATAAAGCTGATATAATAAATTTCAATGTCATGACTCATTTGTGCAACCTTGAATTTATTTAGATATCAGTTACGATAATGAGTCATTTATGATTACATCATTTATTTTAGTTATATAGAACTATTGGAATGCTCCAGATACAAAATTCTTATTATTTCTAACTTTGTTGCAATATGAACTTTACATAAGCTTATTTCTTATGGCGAACTTGCGATTGTTCAATTTACTAATAAAAATAGCGATATTTAATTTGTCTGTTTGATTGAATATAAATTCAATTTATATATATATATATATATATATATATATAAGTCGTATAGTTATGCTACAGTCTAACATCATTTTTCATTTTTAATTGTGTTTTATTGCTTCTAGTAATTACACTAGCTTACATAATATTATGCTGTATACTTACGAGGTGTGCCTGTAAAGTGCGAATTCACTTACGTCTAAATAGACGACTACGATATTTTAGCCTTTTTTCCTAAATATATATTACGTTCAGCGAATGTTTCTGCCTTGTTCTGAACGGCGTGGCATCCATTTTACGAAACTAGCTTAAGTTCTTTTGTCTATCGATTTCTAATCCTTGAAAGCCGAAAAGAATGATTGGAACCGCGCGGGCCAAACTCCGCAGCTTTTGTAACGATGACGCGTGTACGTACTAAACCTTTTCGTTAAGTTATTTTAGTATGAAAACACAAATGTACGACAAAACACTTCCCAACTGACTATAGGTACATTGGCCAAATTGCAGCCCTTTCTCATTCTCCCTATAGTCCAAATTTATACCAATGCAATTTCTACTTGTTTGAACTTTTAAAAAAGCTTTAGGATGTATCAGGTTTGAGCACGATGAAGAATTTTGTGCACAGATTACTCGGAGAACAATCACAACCATCCTATAAAGAAGGATTATGAAGCTTCGAACATGGCGGACGTGTATAGAGCTGCACGAAGAGTAGGTCGAAAAATTGCACGTTATTCAAACAAGCTTTATTTGAATAAAAAATTATAAGTAAATTCTGGGTTAAATTTGAATATACCTCATAAAACTTAAAAATTCTAATACAGGGCATGGCAATAACAGACGGTTAGAGATACAATAAATTTATTTTGACATTATAAATATACATTTGACGTTTCATTTTACTTAGTTTTAGAAAAATATCGATCAAGTGACGTCCCTCATTTTCTGCAAGCGTGATGTGAAGTTTTGAATAATTCTGCAACATTTGTCGAAGTATGTGGAGAATTTCTGTGCGTTGTTTGCATTAGGGTTCTCAGATTCCTGGGACGATGTTAAAAAAATCTCGTCTTTAGGTACCCTCAAATAAAAAAAAATCACGTACGGTTAAATATGGCGAGCGTGCTGGCCACATCGTTCAGGAATATCAAGCGACCGAGAAAGATCGTTCTCAAAGCTGGCAGCGATCTTCGTGCTGAAACCACACGTTATCGCGTGTAGCTCTTCAAGAGCTGGTGAAAGGAATTATTCAATCATGTTCATATATCGATAGGAATCGACACACCCCTTCTTCTTGAAAAAATAAGGTCCAATGATCCCAATGTGTGACATTCCATACCAAACAGTGACAGGAACATTATGAATAGGCCTTTCATGAATCTCGTTTGTTTATTCACACACCCAGTGAGGCGAAAATTTACCTCATCACTGAAGAAAACAATCACCTCGTCCGGCAACATTTCTATCGAGTTCTCACATGCTCTCAAACAACTTTGCCAATCATGTGTAAAGAGTTCTTGGATAATAACAATTTTGTACGAATGGAAATGACGGCCTCGATGTAATATTTTCCACCAGACTACTGTATATTTACAAGTAGAATGTTTTGAAGATTACAATATGGCCTGTCTAACTGCATCCATGTTTTAAGGTGTCCGAGCATTACGCGGTTTTCTTTTACCTTTCTATCTTAAAGTTCGAAACCCATAAAATAATAAATATTTGGTTAGAAACTGAGTTACGGGATGCAATTTGATAATGAGTATGGAAAGCAAGTTGCGCAGCGACAACAGAGTCGTTGTTGCCAATGTATGCTTCGGCAAATGTTTGTTACGCGTTCGTCTACGCCATCTTGCCAACTAAACCTATCTCGACAGGAATTTTCCTCTGCCGCGTCTATCAACTCCAACATCAACACTATGCGACTTCCATACTCTACTCTTCGCTGTCTAACCTTAAAAATAAGGAGGAAATTTACCGCGCCCTGCATATAACAATAAAAGATAAATAAATACAAGCCGAGGTTTAAAATGACTAAAAGAAGTAATTAGATAGTTTATTTGTCACTTCGCTATTATTTACACATAATACCTTGGATACGAGATACATAAAGCTATCTATAACAGTCGGGTTATTATTAGCGAGAGTTATGAACTTATAACTCTCTTGTATAAGTAAATAATAACGAAGTGAAAAATAAAATCTTGTATGCACCACTGGAGTTACTGGATAGTAATGCCCATCGAGCTACACTCCTTCGCTTTCCGGAAGTTATCATCGATATAATTCCCTTGACGCATAAATAGCTATTTAATGATGTTTTAACAACTGGTTTATAATACCAAATAAGAAAATATTAATAATTACTAAATTAATTTAAACCAATAATGCCTTAGCTTTTATTTTTTATAAAAATTAGATTGGTGGTTGCATTAAATCTATAAAGTACAATTTAGTAACAAACTATTTATACAGGGTGTATTAGCGAAATAAATTGTGGCAATAAAACTGTTATTAGATATGGCTTGTGTAACAAAATAGCTGGCGCCTATTTTAAGCAAATCTATCCTGTCTTCCAGGTTAGTAAAACATCAAACACATTTTCTTCCCATTGCAGAGAAGCCGTGAGCGAGGACTATCTGCAAAGTTTAACAAATATTAGGGACGGTACTAGCCTAGCTTGTTTTTGAACTAGATAGTACAAGTGCACCTGATGAGGATATTGACAATTCTTATTCAATAGGCCTCGCTAGAGATACCGGTATTCTTGTTATCATAAGTTGATTATGATCTATATTTTCGAATTAATTCTTTTATCATAGACAATAAGAGGAGAATTGTATAACTATTAATCCGTGTAGATAAGTTTTGTCCAGTTGAACCTATATAAGAATTGCTGTAACTAATTGATACAATTTGTAACTGGTAAACTTGTTGCTGTTATTCATATAAACCTATTTTAGATTAATTCTGAGCGAAACAATTAATTTGAGGATTTAGGAAGTCCAATAAATATTTTCATGCGAAGGATTATTCTTCCCAAATTTATGTTAATTATGCAAATAAAATAACTTCTCTTGATATATTCAGGGAACTCATTAAAAATAAAGGCATATTTCATTTTTTCTATTTTATTACCGCGGATGCGGATTCGGATGGAAATTACCTTCACGAACACGAAGCTTGAGGTAAATTATTTATCTTTTATTTTTAAATATAAAATGTAAGAGTTTGTAATGATATAACAAATTGGTATTAAACAAACAATATTTTTACTAATTTAATTTTTATAAATAAAAGCGGGGAATCCTTTAAAATTATCTTCATAAAGCATTTGAATTGCAAATATCAGAAAAGCATTACGTGCTGGGTTTTGTTTTTAGGACGGCTCGTAGAGGGTCACTATTGTTTCACATTTATTCAAAAGATACATGTAGTATTCCAAATCATTCTCCTATTCACGTCAACAAATACTGAAGCACGTACGTATGGTCCCACAAATGACGAGGGCGGAATATAAAGATGTTAAAGCAAATACTTTGCGTGTAGAAAAATTAAATTCCTAATTTTCATCCTCATAATCTTTGCTTGAAACATCTTAGTCTTTCAAGCATTTCAAAATGACAGACGTTTGCGAAAAGGTTTGAAAAGCTTTAAACTGGCGAAACATGAAGCTAACCCTGCCACTGTGGACAGTAAACAATTTATAAACTGAAGAGAAAGTTCGCAACTTTTCCATTAGAGAAAAGCAACTTTTTTTAACACTATACACTATTGTTTCACTACAAGAATTTAATGATTGAGAATCAGATACGGCGGACGAAGTTAGAAAAGCGTTCATGAATGGTATTATTAAGTTTGTTGCATTAATCTTGTCCAAATAACGGAAAAGTTCAGAAGGAGATTAGCTCAGTCTTTGCGCGAAATTCAATCAAGTACGGGTATCTGTTTGAGAAGATAGAACTTACTTGCATAATGTAATTTTCATTAATATTGCGAGCAACTGTTCACCATTCAGACCTCGATTTCATTTAAAGTTTTATAATTATCTCTATGAGAATCTTTTAAGTTTAATTTGTTAAGTTGGAAGAGGTTTTTACTCGTTTTCAATTATAAATATAGTATGAAAGTATTGTTATAATGTAGCTTTCAATTTCATCGTGTGCTTTCATCACTGTTGGGCTGTAGCTTCACTTTCGACTATAATCTTTACTAAAGTGGAATAGCGAATGAAACATAAATATCATGCGTTTTTCAAATTTATCAATTTGGAATTAAATTAGCCGTGAAAATTGATTTCCAATATTTGTTTAGGAATATTGACATAACTTGGAACTTAAAATATATAAATACAGCATTTCCACCGAACCTGTTGAATGTGACCTTGAACTTTTTCAGTGTTTGTACATATTATCATTGATTTTTGTAGTCTCGTATTTTATCTTTTCTCATTACCAATTTTGTTTACTTAAATTTGTTAGATCCACATTAAGAACTTGTTCACATCATGATTGTTTGGCTGATTTTAAAACTTTTACAAATAAACATGGTAACACAAACAAATGGGAATCTAGTGCTTCTCCTGCGGTCATGTAGGGTATAATATTACTCCAAGGACGTTAAAACGCTAAAAAGGGGTATGTAAAAGATGAGGGTATATTTAACGAGGAAGCATCGAAACAAAAATTCAGTAGGTTTAATTAAATTGCGTAGAGAGGTTGTAGTATGTTTTTGTTTTTATTTATTTGATGTACTATATCCGTTTATAATACGATCCTGGTACTTTAATTACTATTTAAGAATATACAGGGTGCAATAGAAATCGTTGACTGACTATATGCAGGCAGCTTTTACTACAAAAAATAAGGAAAATAGTTTATATAAACATATGTCTTAAAGCGATTTGATACTGAGTTACAGCTATTTTTAATATTCTAGCCAAGAAAATAATAGAAAATGAATTGGCTCTATTACATCAAATGCATATCGGACATTTTTTCGAAAGAAGTCTGTCATTTTTGTACAATTGTGGATTAATTAGACAATAATACTAATGATTAATATTTTTCAATAAAAATGAAAAATTTCAAGTAGCTGTAACTAAGATCTAAACTGTAGGACATATTTCAATAAACTGTTTCCTTATTTTTCGTCATAAAAGCCGCCTGTATATAGTCAGATTACCATTTTTGTTATAACGATTAATGGAAATAATATCTAACAGTTCGCCAAAATAAGCCTCCATACCAGCTATTGGTCTTAATCTGAAGAACCGTAACCATTAAGGTAAAAAGCAATATTGCTTGGGTTCATAACAACAGTAACTTAATTTCAAAACACATTAGTACATTATCAAACCAATAAATGAAATAACATTTTAAATTTATCATTAAAAATATCAAGTTTAATATTAATACCAATACAGTTTTAAATAAACTAGGTTACTGCAAAAGCAAACTTGTTAAGAAAGTTCAATTATTAAATAAACATCTGTATTATTTGCAAAATGAAAAAAGTAAGAGGCAAACATTGGAACTACGCTCACCTGCTAAGTAAAGGCAATTAATATCACAATTAAAACAAAAAATCCTCAACGCAACTAAACGTTCACTAGTTCCATTATTAAAAGCAAACATAATTTTGTAAAAATAGGACCAATTGAATTACTATATGAATTAAATAAAGTTACTTTATTACAATTTTAAACGTTCAATAACAATTTAAATAAATGGCGTTAATATCCTTAATGTACGAACTTTAAATTGATGTGGTAAGTGTTAGATTAATATTAATTATAAATTTTATTAGGCAATTTCACAATAAACCAATTTCAAACATAACAAAATAAATGAGAATCCAGTCAAAGCGAATTGAAGCTATAGAATATTATGACAAGTATACGATAACGTTATCGTATAAATAATGACATTGGTACATTA
>JAHWXV010356765.1:0-12535 GCA_024586415.1 Phrixothrix hirtus
TCTAAAATCATTAGCTACTACACTTTAGAAGCCTTTTCTTAAATTAAATTAACCTTATTATGTAATCAACACAACAATGAAACTACAAATGACAGTGATAGTTCAACTGAGGTCATATTAATCATGCACCTTCAACTACATTTCAGATCTTCCGTTAATATGAAAATGTGTAAAACAAGCTCCTTTTAATTTAATAATAATAATCATAATACTCGAATATAGCGTGTCAGAGAAAGATTTGCTTATATTTACATTTCAAAAGGTATAGTATTTACCGTTAAAAGTGATTTCAAACCTTTACCATTTTACTAAAAAAGAAAGCTATCGCGCAGTATATTCTTATACAATTTAATACAAGGTTATATTTAGAATTGTAAATTATTATGCGAATTAAAATTTCTTATGTCAAGACTTGAATGTTGAATGAAAATAACTTTTCATTGCTACAGTCACGAAAATATCACCATTTTTACTCACCTTTATTTAATATATGTGGCATTTGTAATGAGATATGCGGAACTGGGGACATATTTGCGAAAGGAAAATAAAACAGTACTACAAAAAATATTACAAGATGATTACCCTAGAAGTTTAAAATTATTCGTAAATGAATTTTAAACAGATTGTAATTATCATAATTGGATTCTGTGTGGTTTCTAGGCCTGGGGGATATTAATATACTTCACTATTACGATTATTACATACAATTATTACATAGAACGTATAAATACACTATTAATCAGATATCTGATGAATTGGTTGATGAAGACTGACCGTTCACGAGTACCAATAACGCGATTGTTTTTTATATGATCTGAAATGGTAGCTGGTGATATTTGATAACTTTTCTACTACATCAGTGATGGCGAAAGAAGCGCGTGCTAATTCTTTTAGCCAGATTAAATATTTAAATGATCAAGAGGCACTCGAACGGTGTACAATGATCGTTTGCGGTTAAAAACTTCTACAAAAATAATAACACCTATGAAATGGTTATACACGAATTTCATCAAACTTATTTAGATTCATAGCTTTTAGGAAATTAGCTTCGTCCTCAAAAAGAATCCTAGTTGTGGACATGAACCTGTCCTATCTCAAAGAAGATTTCAGCCTTTAAAGTTATTGTCAACACTATCTGAAGCAATAGAAGCCGCGGCATGCTATTTCAATGAATATTTCTGACAGCGGTTAAGTAGAATGTTACATAACAGCCTACGCTAACATCCATACAATTTAAGGTGTTGCATCAGTTACTGCGCCGTAGTCACCACGATTAAAGGTTATTCTGTGAACAAACGACATGTGTACATTCCTGTGGTTTTAACCTTAGTTCCGTTTACAAGGGTAATACCTTGGCCATTATTTGCAATTTGTTCCGTTTGTTTCAATGTCTGACCAACTTTCGAGGTTATGTATGATTTCACTGCACCACAATCGATTAATATAAGGTACACTTTGCCTTGTATCAAAGCTTGTACAAAACGTCTTTCATCTATGATTTCATCATTTTCACTTAATGACAACAAGGATATTTTACTATTTTTAGTTCATTCCTCTATTTATACAGAAATTGAGTTAAATGAACACATGCGGGAAAACTCCTTTTGGGTGCTTTTTTACAGGCACATTTTAATTGATATTCCTTTTATTACATTCTCTACAACAAATTTTAATAATAGATGTTAGCAATCACAAGAAATTCTTCAATATTGTCAATGTTTCACAAGTAACCTAATTATGTTAGTAATTAATTGGTTCGAAGAAATAATATACAAGAGAAAAGATAGCACCTTAAGCGTGTTTTATATGCAAATTGGTGTACAGTATCATCCCATTTGCGACCCATTTTAAAATCAAATGTTTTTTTGAAAGAACTTTATTAAGGATGTCGCGGTGACAATATGGTCGTTAACGCAGCCAACAACTAACAAATGAATATTAGAAATACAAAATTTTAAACTTCATGGTAAATATATCTATTGCTAGGTAGGGTAGTAATGTCCATCATTGACAGTAATATAAGATACCTTTTAATCAAAATGTCTAAATTACGTAATTTTTAAGGTATTAAATAAATTTGCCCATTATAAGTAAGTTTCTGGCTGGATAGTTAGTAATATGTAAAATTAACCTTAAAAGGAAAATGTATTGAATACGAATTCAGTATTTATTCGCTCGGTTCTTCCCCATTTATTGATTTCGAAAGGATTATAATGCAAGACCAGAATTCAGAATATCAAATGGTTTTGTTGAGGAATAGATGTAATACAGGGTGACACAGGATAACGCGAATTTTTAAACCAAGAGTGATGGAAGAATCTCATTTTATTTATAGTAGTTGAAACATTAAAACTTACCATTTAAGAAACATGGAATTTATTATTTTTTAAAAATTACGTCCTTTAGATGGCGTCTTCTTGTATGAATGCATTCTTAAAATCTGCTGTTGAGATTCCCCATTCACCGCTGCAGCATCTCAGCTGGGATACCGCGAATTTCATTCGAAATTCTTTGTTTTTACTCATCCACAGTTCTTGATCGATTTGTGAACACTTTACTTTTTAGATAGCCCCACTAAAAATAGTCACAAACGAACAAATCTGGCGATCTAGGCGGCCAGGTAACGTTACCGAATCTTGAAATCACACGGTTACCGAACAATACTCGCACAGCTTCCATTGATTGCCGTGCAGTGTTTGATGTCGCACCATTCTGTTGAAATCAGGTTTTCTGAACGTGTGAGAAATTGTTCGATTCAGGTGTAACGAAAGATTGTAACATCTCTACGTAACGATCCGCATTGACAGTTACTGTGATCCCCCGTTCATTTTCAAAAGAATTAGGTCTGATGATCCCATGTAATGAAACAGCACACCATACTGTGACCTTCCTAGTATGTAAATTTTAAATCTAAATGAAGAATTCTGCGAATACTTTCCGGGGACTTTTAAACCGCAGCTGCTTACTTACGAATAGAACGCCGCGGACTCCATAAGACAGACTCGCGTACAACATCAATGTTCTGTGCAGTACTAGCACTTTTTGGTCGTCCTGCTGGTTTCTTCTTTAAAGCAGATCCAGTCTCTTCAAAATTATTAATCCAACTTTTTATAGCGTGTTTTGACCGAACGGCATCATGACGTCTTATGTTGTTGTAAAAACGTTGGAACTCACTCTGCGCAACTTTTAAACTATCACCGTTTCTATAAAACATTTTTATGGCTAACGCACGCTGTTTCCCGTTCCACTGATCCATGGTTACTTAAATGGCGGAGTATTTACTATCTTACAGTCACTGTCCCGCAGTGCTGCCACCTGCTCGCGGCTGCCACTGCGCATTTCAAAAGTCTCTTAAATGGCAAGTTTTAATGTTTCAATTACTATAAATAAAATGATTTTCTACCATCGCTCTTGGTTTTTGTGTATTGTTTAAAAATTCCCGTTGTTCTGTGTCATCTTGTATAACAAGTTACCTTGTACATTGAAATAGAATTATAAGAAACTCCATAATACGATCAGTTACCTTACTGACTATATGCTTCCTTTGTAAGTTGCTCAGATATTAGGAAAGCAAAAACTCTTCATAATGCAAATAGTTTTCTACCTTACAATAACAAAATTATAGAAGGCATTAGATGATACACATGTTCTAAAAGCAAAAATGTAGTGAAAACGATTTTTATAATTAGCAGTATTACTATGTGTTCTAAGAGGTTTTCTAGGATTTAAATTAATCTATTTAGGTATCAACTATCAATGACATCGGAAGTCTACTTATTGCAACCATGAAAGTCAATAATAAATCATATGTGATATCAGGTGTATTTGGGTAACAATTATCGCGAATGTCTATGTATTGCAATTCTGCAGGTTAAAGAGAATAGAACCCATAGCGACACTTGCAAGTAGTGCAGTATACAAATTGTTGACATGGTTACTCTTTATGGTTATATATAATGTTTTGGAACTTACTCGTTATTTCTAAACTAACCATGCCTGCAATTAGTGGTGCTCATGCTGGTGGCAGTGGTGATGGTGTTGCTTCCATGAAGACTAGTGTATCTTTAAAGAGGAAGGTGACTCGTAAGCGAAATTTGTGCGTGTTTGTAAACCTGTATCGAAGCAGACATGTAGTGCACGAATTTGTTACAATGTACGGCGGCATTTGAAATGTCTACCGGTAATTACAATATCATTTGATGAGCACGAAGTATTGACGGTACCGAAGAAGAACCGAGTTAACATCCATGATGTTCACAGTATTAAACTTTTTTCGATACAACGAATACCTCTTCATCATGCAGGGACTCCTTCTATTATTCAAACAGCAAATAAAATGGTACCATTGCTCCATCCTAGTTTCAATATTATTAGTAAGCCTTCGAATTCAGATGGGGGCAATGATATATTTCTGCGGCGGCTGGTAGAGAATAGAAATGCCATTTATTGTCCTTCAGTACAAGTGAACACCATACAGGTGGGTGAAGAGGGTAGCTTATAGATTGAAATGAAGCAGTGGATCGATCAGATCCTACAATCCTCCCAGAGTAGTGATAATGATGTGATGGAGATACATGCCAACCAGCTGGTGGGTTCTTCTCCTTTACTCCAGGAGGCTGATGAAGCAACGGCTGCGGCTTACTAGGATGTTTGTGAGGTTATCTCCTCGGAAAACACACAATCGCCCCTACGACAAGGGGATGGTGTAGGTGAGGAAACGGGCTCCTTATAGTTAGAGATCAGTTGATAGGACTTTAAGGACCCTTTTCCCTTACCTTTATCATCTTCTCAACATAGTCCACCATCAGAAGTTGCAGTGAATGCAAGGGAAAGCTGCATTGTCGAACTTGAAGTGGGGATGGAGAAACAGAGCAATCCATCTCAGCAGCAAGGATGAAGTGCGTCGGCTTCGAGATCGTGATACGTAATAACGATAAGGAACTACAAACTGGTACGTTCTAGAGATTGGAGCAATTCTGAATCTTTATAAGTGTTTGACTAATAGTCAACAAAAACAAATCAGGTTGCTCCAAACTCTAGACCGACAAAATGCCTGACTTAGGGATCTTCGGTAACTGTTGTTGCGTTTGTCCCACCTTTGCATTCTACATGATTTTTCCTTTCTATTCCACATGTGGTTGTAATCGGGACACTCACAATTCTATCTTCGTGTGATACATCCTGCCTATATTAAAGAGCGTAAGTTGCCATTCTAAAATAATTACATATTTAATAATAGATTTGTTGATGTCGAGATAAATGAGTAATTTCCATCAAGATACTCCATTAACCAATAGTGGTATACTGAATTGATATTTTTTCAAAAATGGACCGAAAATGGACATGTTAACGCATGCAGTAAGAGCACATCATGCTTCGATTGAAAGACATCATTCAAACAATGGAACATAGCCTAAAATCTCCAATTCCAGTGGTTAACATTGTTCTACAGATAAAAGTGACTACTAGTTATAATTATATGTGATTTTTGCAGCTGATAATCAGTGGCTAAGCAATGTAGCCTAGTTTAAAATGTTTAACTCCAGTGATCGGTGGTGTTCTACCGTTGAAAGTGACTACTAGTTTTAATTGTGAGTGCTTAGATAATTGATGACTGCGTTACACAATAAAACACAGCTTAAACGTATATTTTCTCACGTTGGTGTATGTTTGTATATGTGTTTAGAAGGTAGTAGTAAAAAAACTATGCAGGTAGGTGGACGGTGGAGCATTAGAGCAGAAAGAGCTAGATCGTGAAAAGTGTTGTTTGTTTGACATATGTAAATCAATATGCGTTACCAGCTGTCGAGGATCTAAGCACACGAAATATGTTTGCATGTGGATGATAAATTCATAAAAACATCGGAAGACCATAGTCCATTAATACCTTACCTATTTTCTGACGATAACCCGATTTAATTCGACATACATCACCACAGATTAATATAAATGTATACCAATGCTGCAGGAACAAAACTAATTGCCTCAAATCGTTGCGTTTTAACGTACTAGAAATGGTGATGGTGTTGTTATGCACCAGAAATATATGTAGTGTGATTTGGTTATACTGAATGCAGTGATAATGCGATTGTTATAAATGATGAATAATGATTGGCGTTTACTTTTTAGTTGCGAGACGCACATAAAAAGGAATCTTTATTGTGAAAGTATTTACGTCGATAGCTACACTATTAATTTGGATAACACTGCGGTTTTACATGTAGGAGTAAATGATGTAAAAATTACTAAAGTGATCAATAGTAATAATGTTGGTGTTAGGGAAACAAGTGACGTCAACCGTTGAAAAATGTTATTATCTGTTTAACTTGAAGCCGTTAATGGAATATGAATTGAGAGTGCTGAGTGCTTTAGAGACTGCAATTATTTTCATACGGTTAACAATATTTAATAAATCGACCTATTTCCTACAACTAGACTGGAGTATCTTATTTCATTGCTTCTATCAACTCAGAGTCAACCGCAATAATGTCAACAAACGACACAAATATCTTATATGTGGTAACCCTACAACACAAGATGCGGTATATTGTAATTTTTTGTGCTTTTACGAAGACTACTATCTAAAGATTTTTGATGATAGTTATTAATAGTGGTGTACAAATAAATGTAAAGATATGAAATGTATGTAATATTATATATCCATATAAAACTGCAAACGTAACAACATGAATACATGTCAAATTGTGCTACAACAAAATAAACGAATAAGGGCCGCTTTTGCAATCACAAGATAAATTTATTTACTAGTTAATTGCCTTGCTTACCATTGTATTAATAATAGTTTCTATAGAAAGTATCTGTAAGATAAAATTAACTAAAGATTCTAATAGTGGCCCTAAGTTAAAGTTATTAATATGTATTTTTCTATAACTTTGATATTTGCTATTTTATTACTACAATATATGCCATCAATTGTGAATTTATATTTAAATTAATGAAACGTTTTTATCCTTAAAACTTTAATAAAACGTTTTTAGGATGATTATAACAATTTTCTATATTTACATATATAAATATGATTATTTGGAGGTTGTAAAATAGTGCTTGATCCTTCGTTCTTCTTTTTAGACAGGTAAGCGAAAGTTCAATTGAGAGATAGAAGCTGTGAAACTATTACTATGATTTTCAATATTTTCGTTTGTTCTGGAGATATAGGCTAAATTTAAAAAATTCTAAAATTTCAACAATGACATTAGGGCGGTCATTCTTTTTGTTCAGTATCTAAGTGTTATATCACATGAGGAGGGAATACTTTATAGGTAATGAAGTAAACTTTTTTCAATTTTTCCAATTCACGAAAGGAAATTTGTGTTATGCAAGTTTTGTTAAAAGTTAACTTATTCTAATGACGACCTTTAAGTTGTGACAATAATTTAATTGTTCTGAAAGCTTTTTAGTTGTAAACTTGAATCATTTGTAGTAGAATCTGAGTCATAATCGTTTAAATGAGTGTTATCATATATTTTTCGGAAAACGATTTTCTTCTACAAAATTATTCTCATTCGTTTGTGTTTCTTCTGCATTCACTTCATTATGTTTTATGAAATCCGTATTGTGTGTGAAGTTTTCGAATACTAGTTCACTAATTCAGTGCAATTTCATCAGTCCCGAAGAACGCCTCTTTTCTTTCTCCCACTAACGCTTAGGTGACTATTAGTAGTAATCGTCCTTTCTCTCTCATTGTGTAGAAGCGTTATCTTGATATTTCAAGCTAATGAATGTATCTGTACTTACAATTACTCTCTCTATCTAAAAATTATCATCATATATTACAATTTTTAGGAAATAAAAGAATTGTAAAGATTTAGACGTTTACTATTATTTTCTATACACATACACACATTTGAGTTACATTTATTTCAACAGAGACTTTATCTTTAAAAACTAAACTTATACGTGCAATACAGAGAGAAAGATCTTTTCTATCTTAAAAATAACTAGTATTTAAGTTATCCCTAAATAAATCTACAAGATAGTATTCATACCAACAAAACATATTTGCAAGTATCGCGTTATGCTGACTTACTCTTTCACAAACTATTAGATTTTGCCATATGCTATAAATTTTGCCTTTAAATCAGCAAGTTTACATTTAGTTATATGTTCATTGCTGACTCTATCTTTATTTTTATTTTTAATAGGTGGCAACGCCAGCAACGAAGTCGATTACATACGAATATACATATTTCAACCAGTAAGTGAGCTAAGAGAAGGACCATCACTATCTACAAATTACACAGATTGCTTTCATCACCTAAAATTACTTTATCACATGTATATCTTCTGTACAACCAATATGTAATGAATTTTACTAAATTATATTTATCTATAAACGCTTGTTAACGCCAACAATGTCTTAGTTTATTTAATGCAAATTATATATACCATTTTATTATTATAATATGAAACTAGTAACTATGTGTTACAATACTTGCAGTAATCTATGCCACAATTTAATCTGGTCATCAACAGGGGCATGATAAACTTTTCATTTTACGGTTCTCCAAAAGTAAGTCCATGGCGTGTGGAGATCTAGGTTGTCGTCTGACTGGAACATCACGTATCCCTACCAATCTACTTACTGCTATAGCATTGGTTGAAATACTGCCATTTTGAATAGTATCTGAATGGCCGTGCAGTCATGGAGGTAGAGTCAAGCAACCACATAAGAAACCTCCTTCAGGTCCATACATTAACACAGAGCTGTTACTACAGATTTCAGACCATCCAAATGAAAGTTGTGAAAATTGATTTACCCTTCACTTCTTGGGCGACACGCTTTATCGGTTAAAAGAGTTACTTGTAGGAAACAGCTATCTGCTACAAATCTGTTTACCAACCACGTGCAAAGTTCTGCTTGAGGATCATGATCCGCTTTTAACACTTCTTGAACGTGTTGAAAATGAAGTGGGCGGACTATCCGTTCTTGAAATATTGCATGAACATCATACTTTGCGATATTAAATCGCCTGCCCAAATTAGAAACGCACTATCTTGACTCGTATTCAACAGCACCCAAAGGTTCTTGCTCGATATCGATGATTAACCCGCGCTGACGACCAGTATTGGCAGTTGACTTTTCAGGATACCAACCTACCTCTAACTTTGAACAACCACAGCAAATATCAAACGATGATGGGATCGCCTGTTTTTGCTGCTTCTCTACAGTTCATTCTGCAATGTTTTAATATGAAATGCATACCTCCAAATTTATTAAATGCATACCCCATTACGTACGCAAATATAATACATAATAAAATCAAATACAGAAGAGCCCGTCAAAAACATCAGTTAAAACCACAATAAACTAAAATAGCAGTGAACCCAAACACAAACGAACCAGAAACAAACTGGAAACTAAAGTTTAAGATACCGAAAGCGCGTCGCTAAAGTACCTGGTTAAAACACTTACGCATCTGCTGCATGGCAACTTTGGTAATTATTTCTATGCCACCTAAGAGGTACTCACTGAACTTGTTAGAAAACACGATTTAATCAAAGACGATTACATTTACAAATTTTTCGAAAGAATGAAAATCTTTTCCTATTGAATGGCTATTACATTTGGTTGTATTAGATTATCAAACTATCGTCCTCAAAAAACTTTTAGGATCTTTAGGAATGAGTGCCATACAGATATCGGATGGGACTTTGCAATTTCGACGATGCTTTCACTAAAAGGGCGTCTGATACGTATAAACTCGTATCCCAATTTTGAATCCGATACGTTGCATCATTCCAATGCGTCAACATTGAAGACATAATACGGAAACTAAAAACATTTTACAAAACTTTTTCAGGAAAAGTCCTCATTTTATCCTTAGAAGTTATAGCTAAGCGTTGTCGGTGCAATATCTAAAGCGCGTTCTATATTTATTTCATTAAAATCTATACGGATGCTCACATACTATCATGCAATTATGTCGAATCCATGTGTTATTTTCATTCTTAGTAAGCCTGCAGATGTCTTTCTGAACACTAAAGAAGAAATAATTCTTAAAACAGAAGGGAAGAAAACTTAAAAAACTAATTCTCCCAAATTTATACAACATTAATTTAATATGCAATAAAATGCAAAAAAGAGACACGACGTAATATTGGAGCAAACACATATTTCCTTGCGTCCTTTACTTGGTTATTAAAATGGACTATTATTTCACATTAAGTTAGAAATAATATAAGCGTAAAAGTTATTGTACGTTTCAAAAACAATTCTAATATAAAGTAATTAGAAAATAATGTGTATTTATGAGGTTTTCTGGAACAAAATTTCCATTTTGTTAAAAAATTATATGAAGGTAAAGTTTGCAGAGCCAAAATATGGAGCAAGCCACCGAATGGTACAAATCAATTTAAAAAACAAATACAGTTTGTTATGTCTGAAGCGTCCTGAGGCTCCGTATTTAAATTGAGTTGCGTGCATTGGCAATTTTCCGTTTACAATCCAAATATCTGACATGCCATTTAATGTTCAATATATAAATTATAGCAAGTTCATATAACGTCAAGGGATATTATATATTATATGCATAATCTTCGATTTAAAAAATGTTTGCTTAAAATTATTATTGCAGTTTCGCTAGCTAATTAAGGTGAAGAAAAATATTTTATCTAAGGGCGGCCATTTAAAAAATGACTTTTGCGTTATTAAAATAATGTATAAATATGCACTTGAATTAAAATGTAAAAATTTCAACTCCCAATTAAGGAGAGCGTCTTACAATTAGCTATTAATCATTCCATAGAAAGATAAAGTTCATCCATAAAGTTAATAAATTTGATGAATAGTTATGTTTCATTTACAATTATAATTTAAATTTCTTTAACTTAGATTAATGTTTGTATTTATACTAATAGTTATTAATAAAAATTGGATTCATCAATTTATCTTTAATTTCATTAGTACCGATTTTGGGGTGAAATGATCGTAATTACCTAAAAGGCTTACTGTGTAAAATGTTTAACAAAATATCTTGTTATTTTACTATTATAATTCACATCTATTTATTAGTTAATTCCTGCCGTAAGCACAATGATTAATGTTTTATATTAAAATATATAGTGTTTATTCGTTCAAATATTTGGCGAGATTGTACATAAAACATGGACCAGAAGAATTTCATTTCAACCTAATCTTGTCTGTTTGAGTTCGTCTCAAAAATTTAACAGACAATTTTTATTTACATCAAGGTTACTGAAACCACTTTACCAATGAAGCTGTTAAATTAAATCAAGTCAGGATGTAATTTGCCTACTTCAAATTGAATTCGACTACATTCGGTGTAACTTTCGTATGCAATTTGTTATTTAACGATCACCAACAGCTCCAATAGCACCAATAGACGAGATGGCATTTGAATAAAGGAAACTTGTAAAATTATTAATAAATGTCTTTGAAATTCGCACTCCGCAGAATAGAAAATAATTTCTTGTTTAGACATTTCGAACTATATTTTAGGTTTATATGTGAAATAGAGAAGTAGATGAAAGAACATTACTCTTACACTATTTTGTGGACAGAAGCATATCTTCCTGAATCCCTCCATTAGCGTTTTATAACGGACTTAATGGTGGCGGTGTCACATTCGTCGTCATCAGCACGAGGACTAATGGTTCTCACGAGTGCAGATTCGTGTCCACTGCATTTACGTTATAAATAACCTTAGAGGGATTAACTTATCCTTCAACTAACTTCATTACAAATACAGTACTTCGGATTTTTAAATGAACTACATGCCAAATGTAAATTTTTAAAAAAGCTTTAAATTTGTGGCGCTTCAAATAAATAGCCATACTGCTTAGGCTATTAATTTAGCCCATCAACATAATGTATATAAGTAAATTGTGCTATCAAACAATTTAAAAAAATTAAAAATTATAAAATATTCCTAAAAGGGTACATTTTAACATTTTAACTAGATAGTAGTATATTGTAGGACGTAGTAGGACTACTTATCATTTATATTGCTTTTACAGGTGCAATATTTTAAATGTCCATTTCTATAGACCAACTTTGGCATGATTATTTATTTTCATAATGCAGTATAGTTTAGAATACTGTAAATGTACTTCATCCATATTCTGGAAGTGATGTTTGATGTCAGACACTACAATTAGAATTTGTGTCAACTGCAACATCTAATCAAATTTAGTACATGTCAATTCTGCATTCATCTCACTGCTTCTTTGCGATAGAATGAAGTATACTAAGAAATAAATATGGTTTATGTTAAATTCATTCATGTTATGAACTTTAATTCACAGGAATACAAGATTCTTTATTTACAAGTAGTTTGATAAGTGGATGTTTTTTTGCTACTTACTGATTGCATGTAGTTTATTAAAGTTTGTTCACATTTTGTTACCTTTTCGTATATTTTTCATTATAGATAGATAGATAGATAGGTAGATATTTACTTTATTCCAAATCTACTACAGATGTCGGACATTATACAAATACATACAAAAATAATGACAATACATAATTATTAAAAGAAATTTTCTTCAAAAACAT
>JAHWXV010356793.1:0-12131 GCA_024586415.1 Phrixothrix hirtus
ATTTTTATATATATATATATATATATATATATATATATATATATATATATATATATGTCTACTTCTATGAATAAATACAGGAAGTCGTTAATACTATGCAATTATTCTCGCCTTGAAAATTACCAATTCTAATTGATATATTTTCTTACCTTGTAAAACATTGAGTTTTAATTATATATCATGTAAATTGATCATTCAAATCTTGATACTTTAAAACTTATTTAATCCCCCAGTGAGTAATTAAATAGTGAAATTTTATTAGAAACAGGCGGAAATAATGCGAACACTTTTAGTTGCATTAATATACTATTATTAGACGTGGGAAATTCCGTTTACAGTTGATATGATGCGAATATTATGTATTTAAGATAAATAATGAATGCAATTATAAAACTTCTTTATTGCAGAATATAGTCTTACCCCAAGTAAATTTAATATTAATTATCATATACCGAACGTTTCATATATTTTATATATACATCTTCAGTGCAGTTGTACTTGTGTTGATGTGGATAAAAAGCACCTTTATATAAAAAAAATGATATTTTGTTTGTTGTGCGCCATGTCAGTATTGTAAAAATTTATAAAAAGGTATGAAATAGCTTTATTACACAGTTACTGTATTAATTATTCAAACTAATCCACTTAGTAATGGATTGTCGTCGATAAAAGGTTATTGTGAAATTTAAAAGAAATTTTATAAAAATATTTCTCTCTAAAAGGTTTTGAAAATATAGAATTTCTTGTTTAAAACGTTTTACCGATAAAATAACCTTAGTTCGGTTTAAAATAAAATTGTCTAATTAAAACTGTTTTTGATGAGATTAATTATATAAAACTATTATAAAATGTGCGAGTTGTATGGTTTAAAAGTTTTGTATAAAGTGTTTAAGATGCTGGCAAAGTAGATGAGTTAAAGCAGCAGATGTCCCCTAGTTGACCCGCTTAGACTTCACTAAACACACTGCACTTTACGCCAACAAATTATTTTTAACAAAATGTTTACTCACACACAAGTGTCCTCAACAGGTGGTTTGGCGAAATTGATCTGAATTGAAAAAGTTTCATAGCTAATATTTTTGGTTCCATCAAACTGAATGTACGACACTTCAGAGTTACCGTTGGTGTCTTGCTCCAATAGCTCTTTATTTAATTCATCCAGGGCATTATCACTTATAATCTTACTTATGCGTAAGTTCATAAATATAACATGATTCTTTAGCTCTACCGTAATTTTTCTGTTATCAAAATGTGTAGATATCTTTTTAATAGCAAAAATTCTATACTTCATATCCAAGATATGTAAAATTGGTTTGTTAAATGCACTATTATTTGTTTGAATTATATTATCTAACTTACATGTCATTGATGTTAAGGATGATGATGATTCTAGGGATTATTTATTTAATTCGTAACTAGATGGATACACAAATAGCTACGATGAATTCACGGTTGCTTCTTATTTGTTAAATCGGAAAACAACAGATTGCTATAATGTCTAAATCAAACTGCCACTCACGACAATTTGATGTAATAAACATGATTTATAACTGGTTAGAGGCATGTTAAAACTAACCAAAACAGCATTAAATGCGAATCTAGTTTAGATAAATTAACTAAAATGTGCCATAAAATAATAATAATTATAACCATTTTGCAATTAAAATAAAATATTTATGGTCTTAACTTCATAATTTTTTAGTACATTATATTAAAAACTTTCTTTATTAACTTTGCATATTTATACATGTTTATCAACAGGATCTTTCAGATAATATGACATTCCTTTTTAGGGATGAAAGCGTAAAATTAAAAGCAATACGAATACTAAAAATTCCTTTTTTTTTAATAATGACGAGTCGACTATATACATGCTTTCAAATATACAAATATAATCAAGTAAGTGTTTCTTATTAAATAAACATTTCCGTAGTAGAGCAGAATTGTACGTGTTATTTTAACTTTCGAAGCAGACTGTGAAATGATACACCTTTGTAAATGTCAGTGACCCATATTTTGATCAACAAAATTATGCCAATTTACGTCAGTTACTAGATGCATTTAGTTGTCTAACCAGTGTTTTAATAATAAAAACTAAATCGCAAATAGTGCCCATTTACACCATGTTTAACTGATTGGTGCTTTTATGTTAATAAAATTGTGCACAGGTAATGAAGTACTTACAGAGGTATGATTCAATTAATATGGATTTGAAAACTGTAAAATAAAAAATTAGATTAAGAGAAATAAATCGGTAAGCGAATTAACATACTTCTAACATTTTTAATTATTTGTAGTTTCGAAGGCAATTTCCCAAAAATGACACTAAAGGAATTTGTAATAATGTAGCTGAAATTTTTAAGACAGTCTAATTGACCATTTAGCTTTTGAAACAGCGTCTAAAACAATGTTTGATTATTCTAAGTCGAATTAAGCAAATTATTGTGCCATTCCTCTGAATACTGTTACAAATCAATTAGAAAACGTGTCAAAGCGTTTAAAGAATTTTTATTTTAAGCGTAGGATGATGTCACGCAATTTTAGAAACGAAAATCTATTTTTAGGTGTAAATTAAAAGATGTTAATAAATAATTGCTTAAGCTGTCTCTACATTTAAACACATTTGTTAGAACGATGCATGACTAAACTCTATTTTTATTATTATCAGTTATTCATAAATAACTTCTTCAAAACTGAAAAAAAAATTGCATACTTACATTATTTCTAAATTCTTTCAATTGTGTGAAAGGGCAATCCCCTTATTCCATTATTTATTGTAGTAAACAAATCGCAATGTGCCTGATGCAGCTGTAAAAGTGTATGTTATTGTAAATTGATACTGGTAGGTAGGTCAGTTATAATTTTATGAATGATTTAACAGTTTTAGTCTGAATGCAACCATAGGCGGCTCGTTGTACATAATTAGAAAAAAATGACGTTTTTGTATTCGTAGTTTTTTTAATTTTATGTTTATTGGGGTGTCTGTACGGTCTACTTACAGACCTTAAAAGGAATGTCATATTATCCGAATCACTCTGTATTTAACAAAATATAGTATTAATTTAACCATTATGAAAATCATATATAAGTTGTATATATAGAATTGTTAATTTTAATAATAGTAATAAAAACAATAATCTTTATTGTTGTTAAGATGCAAAGTATTTACAAACGTCAATATAATACAGAAAAAAACATTGTAAAGAGAAAATACAATAAATTTTCACAACTTTTTGTTTACAAGTTTTAGCTTAACTAAGGTCTGGCATCTGTTGAAATGGATACCATTTTTCGAACAACATTTTTAGGTTATTGAAACTTTGCAAAACTCAGGGAAAATTAGATCTGGGATCTTGGAAGCATATATAATTAACGGTAATATAAGAATTAAAGCAAGAAATACTATCGATAGTGAACAGAAATTTATTGTAGATCACTTCAGCTGTGATTTGAGAATTCCTCGGTTAAATAAAAGGCATTCTCGGTTAAAAATCACTTAACTTGAGCGGGTAGGTGGTTGAAAAACTTTTAGGATAGGAGTTAAGGTCCTTTTTAGGATTTAGTTAACCTAGTAAACGGAATGTATAGGTTTTTTCATCTTGGTATTAAGATTATGAATACTGGAAGGGTATGTTCATATGGATAGGTCTAATTTTGTATGTTCTAAATATGCAAGTATATATGAACATGGAGGGGTTAAGATCTTTTGGTCTACTCTGGTAGAAAGACATTTGTATTGGGTTTGGCAACGGCTGTGAAATCAATATTTAAAATTGTTAAACAGATGTTCAGAGAGTCAGATTATAAAATAAATAAAGTATTTATTGACCTATAAATTCAGTCAGGATCACATTGAACTTCTGTTTGCTGGGATTAGGCAACGGTTAGGTTGCAATAACAATCCAAATGTTCAACAATTCAAAACAGCTATGAGACAAATTTTGCAAAAAATTGAATTTCATGTTCGGCTAATACTAACTGTTTGGTTTTGGAGAAAGAAGCTATTGAATCGGTATTTGAAATTAAATGGAACCGACGGAGAGCACCATTTATTGATGAAACGGAAGAGATTATAAATTCCACTGATCAATATGAAATGCTTGCTGGTAATGAAACGATGCAAAATATATTAAATCAAAAATTTAAAAGAATTGAAAGATAATATACCTTTTTATATATGTGGCTACATATTAAACACGAAAATGTTCACAAGTAGTTGCGCCAATTGTATAGAAATGGCGATAAAAAATCTAAATGAACATAATTATTGCCATACTGCACCTTATTTACGATTGAGTGATAGGATAAATAGAGGAAGACTAATATATGCTTCACATAGTGTATTTCAAATTGTGTCAGAATCAGAAAAGGAATTTCAAATTATTTTAAATAATATGAAAAATATTTGTGTTCGAAATTTAAAGAAAAAAATTATTAATAGAATTAAAAATAAATTAGCGTCGAACAATAAGATTTTCCCGAATTTCGACCAATGTGAAAATTTATCAGAAATTGCGTTTGAGGCCCCCATAAACTGAAATTAATTAAAATGATATCAGAAATGTAATTGGGAATTACGTTCTTATCGTTGGGAAAATTTTATGAAATGATAAAACCTGTACGCTAACGACATCAATTAAACAAATTAATTTTGTTTTCTAACATATAAATTATTAATTGTATATTTTGTATGTAATTTATTATTAATATTTTTTTATTTCTATATCATTGTCAGTAATTTAGTTTTATTTATACTTTAATTTGTGTTATTACCCTAGGTACCAATTTTGTTTTCTAACATGTACATAATTTATTAAATGTATATTTTGTATGTGGATTTATTATTATTCTATTCCTATATCGTTAAATTTTGTTTTATTTATACTTTAATTTATGTTATTACCCTGTTATGTTATCAGCTACTAAAATTATCAAAAATTAACATTTTGTATAAACAAGTATTGTACTTTTGCCCCCTTTCAATATGGCCGCCGCAAAATCATCTAGCTTCGCTAATGCAAAAGTATAAGTATATGAAGTTTGGTATCCAGTTATTATAATACATCCATGATTGGTACTATTTAAATTGCAATGTTAAACTTTTACCGCCATTTTTTGTCGAATATTTGTTTAGTAGGCCAGAAAGCTATAATACAGTTGAAGTAAGGAGGATCACATGAAATCTCATTAAAATTGACAACAAACAACTTGAGTTTGATTTGTTAATTTTTTAATTTTTTTGTTTCAAATGTGCCGGAACTAAGCATTTATGCTTGAGCACGTTTTTAACTTTAATAAATCAAAATAATTTTGATATCCTCTATTATTTTAGAACGAATTTTATATTACTTTATATTAACTTCCGAATTAAAATACATAGTTGCTATTTTATTACAGAACATGCTTTATAATATGATTGTGAGTAAAAATTATTTTATAAACGATGTAATTCAACCCTAATGTCTATTATAACTAGGCTTGTTAAAATATAACGGTATAACTCCTCCCGCCAAAAATCCGACTCCATATGATGTTCGTTTCTATGGAGGTTTGTTGAATGAAATACAAGGGGAGGTCAATAAATTCGCGGAATGGGTAGAAGGAGGGTGAAAAGTACATTGTGTCATTTTTGCTTTTCAATATATTCTCCCTTGATACTAACACATTTTTCATATCTTTCGAACAACTTATTTATACCGTTATAAAAAAATGTTCTATTTTTTCCATCAAAATAAACCGAAATAACAAGTTTGACCTCATTGTTGCTTGTAAATTTCTTCCCACGAAGCTTCTTTTTGAGGTTAGAGAACAAATAATAGTTCGAAGATATCAAATTGGGCTGTAGGGTGGGTGGTTTAATATTTGAAAGCCATAATCTTGAAGTGCAGCCATCGCAACACGACTCCGATGCACTGGCGCGTTGTCGTGCAAAATTAACTTTTGTTAATTTTCCCCGTCTTTTCGCCTTTATAGCATCTCTTAGCTGCTTTAGCAAATCAGTATAGTAGGCCCCCGTTACTGAAACACCTTTAGCTTTGTAATCAATGATCAGGATACCCTCCGTATTCCAAAACACACTTGCCATTATTTTTCCGGCAGATTGTGACACTTTGAACTCTTTTGGGGGTTCTTTGCCCTTTTTATGGCATTGCATAGATTGTTGCTTAGATTCAGACTCAAAATGATGAACCCAAGTTTCATCTCCCGTAGTAATTTGGCTCAAAATTTCATCTTTGTCGTTTCGGCAGAGGTTTAAAAACTCGCGTGCACACTCAACACGATGTTGCTTTTGCAGTGATGTGAGCATTCTGGGTACCCATCTTGCACTAACCTTTGACATGCCAAGGTGGGAATAGAGAATATTTAAAATTATTGTAGGAGGTACTCCAACAATTTCTTCAAATGTTTCCTTCCTTAAACGAACATCTTCAGATACAAGTTTTTTGACTTTTTCCACAGTCTGCGGAGGTGGCTTGAATGGGAACCTAGTCGGGGGTCGCCTTCAATCGACTCTCTGCCTTGTTTAAAAAGCTATGCCACTTATAAATCATGGTTTTATCAGAACAAGAGTTCCCGTAAACCCACGACATCTCAATCAAATTGGTTTGAGGTGGTTTGCCTTGTTTTGTTAGAAATTTAATAACCGCACCAAATTCGATTTTTCTATTGTCGATATTTTTTCCGCTTTGGTTGCTTGATCAATAATAACTCTGAGGTTAATAAATACAATCACAATGAAACTCTCCAGGTACACTAATAGGACATTGTTGCATAGATACTGCACGCTGAAGTAAGCCCCTCTTCCCCTAACCTCTCCATTCCGCAAATTTATTGACCTCCCCTCGTAACCTGTATATGCTTTTGATTTCTATTTGCTTCTGTTCCATGAATGTTATTAGTTTTAATGAAAATTTATTAGCTGAATGACCTATAAAATAAGTAAGAATTGCAAAAATAGCTTATGTCAAATAATTAAATCAAAATTGATAAATTTTCATTTTTTCAAATTTTTCAATAAACAATAGTGATTAGCAAATTTTTATCGGTAAAATTATTAATACACACATTCAGTGTAAAGCAAATTCGCGTTATTTAACAAAATCTTTATTTTTTACCGCATACAAGATTCTCATGGTGTTTCTTCTTTCCACTTTGTATGTATTTTAGTTCTATAAACTAATACTTGTTTCAATAGTTTTCAGAACGTATGTTATAATAATTATTTGATTATAAATTGACATTGAAAGGATATTATAATAGAAGTTGGTAGAAAATTCTTATTTGTATATAGTTTCAAAATGTCTACAAATTAACAAGAAGTCAAAATTAGTATCTAATTCAGATTTAATAATGTTGTATAGACATTTATGTTTACAAGTCTTTCAAAAACGAGATCTTTATAGCGTAATAATCTAATCAGGAAGCAAAGTAATTGCGAATTTAAACTTTCAGAACGTTTAAGGAATAATAAAGAGAAATAACAGACTTATTTAAAGCAAGATACTGAGAAAAGGGTGAAATTCTGTTTTAAAATAATTCAATATTCATTGTAAAAATAAGAGCAACGTCTTAACTTAAAATAAGCTTTCACTGAAATAAATAATTCCATGAATCTATTGTTTTGCTGTAGCATACCATCGCAGTTCCGTGTAATATAAGGAATTGAAAATAATCCAATATTTATTGTCCTTTATTCAAATATGTTTTTATTGTTAATTTTAATGTACATATTAGGTAAAATGGAAAAATATTTTAAGCAAACTGCTATAAATAAAGGAATTATTTTCAATGTCTTTTATTCTTTCGATAGAAAATTAAATTAAAGCTTACACGTTTTTATTATGAGCTTTTAATACCTTTATTTAATATAATGTGAATGTTAATAGCGTATGTTTACATAAAATAGTCAAGTTTCAAATAAACAAATTTACAAACATTTATTTTTCCTTTTAAATTAAATTTAAGATACTGTCAGGGAAATTAAATCCCATAATAAATAAAGCAGGTTTTTCTCACAGGTTCAGAATATCCCATGTAAATATAATGTATATTATCAGCCACATTAAAAGTCAGCGTTTATTGTTGTGGAAAACCATCACGAATACAGAACAGGAAATAAATGAAATTATGTTGGTTTGGTGCTACGTGAAATAATTAAAATTGTACTATCAACAACTCAAACTTTTTTAAATTAAATTCTCGATAATAATTAACTGTAACCATTTTTAGGTACTCATTAAAATTTATTCTCCACACTAGATGTATTTTCCTTTTTGGATTCAATAATAGTTATTTCTTATAATCGTAACTATTCCACAACTATTCTACCTTTGTATTGCAGTGCATATTTTTTTCAATCACTTTATATAGTTCATTAATTTGAAAATTTGAATTCATTTTAAATACATACGAAAGTTGTACCTATGCTTGTTACTTAGGAACTCATATTATAATAAAACATAAAAAGCTATTCCTTAGGAAAAGCATAATAAGTAATCTAAGCAATAAATAACTTAAAATTTTGTTTGATGATTAAATATAAACAGACATAACGGTGCCTCTCTAAATATTAAAATGATTCATTCCAACATTTTTGATGCAAAAAGGTGTAGGGTAGGATTTAAATAGCCATAATCAAAACTAGTGAAAAATGATTTCGTGAATATAATAATAAACAAAGTGAATAGAATTAGATTTTTTAATATTCTAATAGCGTTAAAAACATTTTAGTTAACATTTTTAAAACAATTATTTGATGGCATAATAGCACTCGATATTTTGTGATCAATTATTAACGATGCATCGTTTAAAACCTCCTTGTAGATTGATTTTGCATTTTCACAATGATAATACCAATCGTGCGTTTGTTATTATAAAGGAATGTAAATCTTCTACATTAACCAAATATTCAAATTTAGAAAAGAAATTTTAAAGATAATTATGTAATCTAACAAATACATTGAATTTAAAGGTCACAATTGCAGCAGTTTATTTACAAGAATCTGTATCTATCAGGAATTTACAATAATCAGTCACAACTCAGTAATTAAGATATCAGTTTTGTATCCGTTGAAAGTAAATGACAATGACAAAGCCTGTGAAACATTGTAGCCCCCCTTACCCATCTAGAAGCAAGTGTAAAAATATCTAGTACTCGATTTTGAAATATCGAGTTGACAGCAATGCGATTCTATTCCGCTTAACATAAGAAACATAAGCTCGCATCGAAAGTCCCAATAAGCGAAGACATCCATTTTAGTGCAAGTAATGTGCTCCTGTTTATTGTTATGGCCTCGCATTAAAAAATGTCCTAATTCATGAAAATTAAACCGTGACCTATGGAGCCAAATTAGCAATTCTCAGAGGTATTTGATGATCATCATGCGCCTTCCGCATTTTCATACTTTACAGGGAATAAGCGTATTCTCTCACATATTCAGGCTTTGGGAACTTCCATAAATCTATTCTATATGCAAATGGAAGTCCAACTCAGCTGATTTAGTTAACGTCAAACTCTATATTACGCATTGAATACCGATGTCAATTCATTGATCGATTTTCACGTTAGCAAGAATCTATCACTAGATGCCTTCATTAACAGGTTTTACGTTATTTTGTGACTAAATACGTTACTAACCATGGTTACATTTTTTTGTATCAAGAACATGGACAACATTTCTTTCCTCAATTGGATCAATTCATTTTAAGTTTGCAGTTTAACATTCACATTACTAAGTTTTAATATAACGTTGGAATTGAACATTAAAATAAGCAACTACTCGCATTTTGTTCGCCAATGACGTTATATATTCTATTCACTTATTTACTCTACAGTTCGACATTAACATGTCTATCAACTCAAACTAGCTCCAAACGCACTACTCTTTTAAAATTTCATCATAAACTGAATATAATGCTTTTCCAAAACTATCTTGTCGATTCACCGATCCGGACCTTTGTCCGATTAGAAGCTAATTGTCTTTTCAGAATTAACGTCTAAAATGATTACCATTGGGAATGATTTTCAGTTAATACATCTAGATAAATTAAAGCACGTCTGTAGCAGAAACCAAAATGACACAAATAATGAATCCTCGCACTGCAGTTGTTGGATTATTACTCGTTTTCTAATGATGTTGCATCAAGTCACACTCAAGACCATATTTTATTGTACTCTTTAAAATGACCCATCATAAGTAAGTGTATAAAATTTTAACACGTGTTGTTATTCAGGTTAAGCGATATTAATAAAAATTACGGGAAATTTTGATACAACCTGTTAATGAAACGAGATACGGTATCCTAATTACATTAGATTGAAAAGTCTACCAAAAATTGCATTCATTGTTATTTATTTTCAGTGGTTAAAATGCTCTGAAAACGGCACTACATACCTATTGGGGGACTGCATTAAATTATAATCGGAAGTTAAACTCATTGGCGCGGCTAGCAAAGGGGGTTGATGTGGTTTAATGATTTCTATTATCACGGAGTAAGCTCCTAGTGCCGATGAAATTTTTGTCAATAATCGAGCCTTGCACCACTTCATTAACTCGTGATTTCATTTACAACGACCGAGATCATTAAAGGGGGTTTGGCATTTACGTTATTGTTTTCAGGTTCAGCTTGGCTAATCTGAAAATACGGGAATCGCTTTATAATTCAGAATCTTACTTGGAGGCTATAAATAAATAAAATAATCTTAAATCTAAATTGTATCAATAAAATAATGTAGCATATTCAAACAAAGTTAATATAATGAAGCTAAATAAACAATTGGTTATTACATAAATATTTGTGTATTGAAATACTATACTGATTAATAACTCCACGATTTTTGAACCTGACAAGTAGAATCATCAACGAGTGAATAATTCATCAAATTGTGACCACTGTGGTACTAACTTTCTTTTTGCTGCTAAATATTGTCCTCGAACATACGCATTTGAACGTATTAACAATATATCGAGAAAACTACTTCATCGCAAGTAAACCCCAACCAATGCGCATGAGATTTAAATTTAATAAAAATTAACTTCGTTGTAAGAATGAAATACCCTATATTCTGAAAATTTTTGACTAGAACACATTCTATATACAGATTTTCTTAGTAATCCTACAGATTTTATTGAAACACATAATGATACTATTTGAACTTCGAAACAAAGTTGGGAAATTTAAGTACAGTGTGTCCAAAGTTGAATGATATTACGGGATATCTCCGTTACTTTTAAAGTCAGAGGGACGCGGACGCGAGATGTTGCTACTTTTTAATGAAACGAAAGATTCTGTAATCAGATTTTACACAGCCACCTTTGTTTTTGAGATACAAGGCGAAATTGAAAATTTACACATTTGGAGCATACTTCGTATTTCGGGAACGGTTAATAATTGAAAAGTCAAAAACAGTAACTTATAGATATTTTAACGTAGAATTCAATGGCGTCCTTATGTTTTTTTCTAAAATCAATAGTATTCGATATATCGACTAAACCTGTGATTTTCATATGGGACACCCTGTATGTTTTCTTCTAGCTGTATCCAGTTTGTCGTGGGCTTTCCAAAAATATATAATACTCTGTAGTTATTATATAAATTGAAATTAGAATTTTCAGAAATTCAGCCAATTTTATTTAAGCAGGACTTGAAAAATAGCAAACAAAGTAGAAACATGTATTATGTCAGAAACAAAAAGAAAGCATAAACATCACAAAAATTATTCAAATTGATTTCCGTTGTGTCTCAAACACATTTGGCATATTGTTCTAATTCTGCGCAAAGCATTCAGAATTATAATGGGTCCTGCTTGTAAAGCCATAAATTCTCTCTCTATGGTAGCACGTAAATTTTCTATTGTCACATATTTTATATATATATATTTTATTGTGTAAATACCCCCATAAAAAGAGATCAAGTATTCATAAGTAGAGTGATCTTGCGGGCCACGTCACAGGACCATTTGTTGTGATCAAACGGTTTCCAAAATGTTCCTCTAGAAACGGCTGCACAATCTGCGCATTATGTACCGGGACTCCGTCTTGTTGATAATAAATATTATTTAAATGGGCCAAAGGAATTTTGTCGATTAATTGTGGGATGATGTTTTGTAAAATTCCAAGATGTCAGTTTCC
>JAHWXV010356812.1:0-19580 GCA_024586415.1 Phrixothrix hirtus
TATATATATATATATATATATATATATATATATATATATATACAATTTGTAATCTCATTGATAACTTTTCGGTAGTCTATAACGTTACTTTTAATATATGTAACATAACATGAATTGGGCTATTTAAAAAATCAATTATCGTGAATCCCGTGACTGAGTCTTTTTGAAATAATATTTCTTCGTTAGATATATGAGTTCCTTCAGGCAATAGTACATCCACTTTATTATCGGTATATAGTCTTCCAAGGTACTCAGATATGTCTTTGCTAAGTCCCTCTACGTGTAATTGGCAAATATATAAAAAATTTCCTTTATATTATTTGTCAAATATTTGTAATTGTCAAATGACCGAGAGAATTTTTGAAATCTTTATCGGTCTTCCAAGTGACGGCCATTAAGAATCACACTCGCGAATGATCCTTCATGGACCTTCTGTTGAAGGTTGCCGACATCCATCAAAAAAAGGACAAAAACTAATTAATTCACTATTTTTCAATATCTATAATATGACAATGTACATAATACATTTTATAAAATGCGCTAGTAAATGCTTTAGTAATGGACATTACCATCGAGTGGGAGCTCAAGAAGATAACTTTTACAAAACTCGTTATTTTATAAATAATATTTACATAATTATGAATAAATTAGAACTGACGAGAGAATTCGTCCATATATCAATTTGATATAGATAGAGGCCCCATATGAAAAGCAACAATTGATTACAGATTATTTAAATTACTTGCTACGATGAAGCCACTTCAAGTATCGATAAGTTTCAAATGATAATTAATTGTAAAAGTAATCATAAAACAAAGAACAGACAAGATATTAATATTAGCATAAATTCTAAATTGTAAATAATTTATGCTTTTATTTTAAAAGCTAATTTCTAGTGCCAAAGTAAAATTTAAAAAAACGTTAAATTCAATTTAGAAAACCAACCCAATTTATTAGCGAAAGGTATGTAACAAGTCCATAATATGTAACCGACGTGCATATAGACTTCAAATGATTGGATAGTTAAAAATGTAATGAATTAATAAATAAGGCAATTAGAGGAACCCAAGTTGGTATACGAAATTAATCTTAACTAATTTGTTATGGATAGATGTCACCTCCTATAATTCTAAATGCTGATTCAGTTAAGACAGCTTGTGCTAGTAATAATATTAACCAGCAATAGAAATTACAACAAAAATTATACAGCTGAAGGCCGGTATCGTAGAAAGCGACTTGTACCCTTTTATGCACCTAAGTGCTCAAATAAATTGGTAAAATAATTTAATTAATTGTTCATTCACCTTACTTCAGTGTTATATCTTATTTTACATAATCCTACTAACGCTAACTGCAGTTATAATGATGATAAAAAAGATAATATCTCCGATCATTTGAGAGCCCAATGCACACTTATAAACCGCCCTCCCCCTTGGAACCTGAAACTCCATCCTCCCAACAAAAAAAATTTAAATTTAGCCCATAATTGTCGGAAAGATATTAATCAAATATTTAATAGGAATGGTAGTTATGACTAGCGAAACGGTGTATACAAAAATATTTTAAAAAAACATTATTAAATTATTAAGTTACAAAAGAATTTAGAAATATGTTATCGTTTCACTAGTCAAAGGCATACTGCTCTTGGTGGTCGCGTACGGCTATCTCAATACAGGAACTTATTTAACTCAGAGTCGTCCTTAAAAATATCTGCACACTCCAATGCTATAATTTGCTGAAAGGTAATTAACTATTATACAATATGTGTCTTGTACATTAGTATTAAAATAATGAAAGTAAGTTATATGCATTATGCTTCACAATAGATTGACTGTAATTTCTCTGGAATACAAATTATTAAATTATTAAATCAAAATCGTTAAATTAAATAGAACTAAATGTTTAGTAATGATAGTAAAATAAACAAAGGAACGTTTCAACGCTACCCTGTATGGCCATTAGTAACCATTTGAAGTACCCTATTGTAAATATTATAAGCGGACGAAGTACTATACGTATATTTGCAGATAACTGTCCAAAGAGTTGATGATGATAGCAATCTTGGTATTATTTATATTGCTATCAGCTAACACAGGAGCTAGATCCTCCAGTGCATGTTATGGAAAATTTTAAGGCGTCAAATTCATTAGCAGGCTGTGAGGCTCCAACAATTATTTGGTCAGTCAACCGCAGGCATATTTTTACTCACATTGTGTGAAATAACCAAACAACCGATATATGCGTTACCAGAAGCACTGTGAACATAATTGTGCAAAATTTCGTTAATATAAGAGGAGGGGCGTAAAGTGTCCCTATTACACGGTGAAGAGCGTGCAATAGCTTTCCAAAAATTAACAGTATTACTACAGTGAGATGTTGACTTAATCCCAGCTTCTCTATAATGTATTTTTATAGGCTCTAGTGAGTTGTAACAGCAATGGTGTCTTAATGATAGAAAGAATCCTAATACTTCATGTGCACAACGCACTAAGACCCCAAACCTCCCCACCACAAGTGATATTCGATTTTATTGCGGCATTAAAGTGTAATCGTATGATAGTTTGAGACAAACCCAATTTTTACCTATAACACCTACGAAATTAGAAAAGATTCTCTCAATTTTCTCTCTACTACGTTTTAACCCTTCGTTCTTCAAACTTTCGAGAAAAAAAAATATTTTCATAGTTTTTATTAGTATATAGGCAATACAGAACAGACTTGTACAAAAAAAATAGAAATTTTATTATTTAAATAAAAAATAAACTATGTAGCAAAACCGCAACATTATGCAACATATAGCAATATCTAACTCACATGGTAATCTGCAAAACAGTTTTTGTCGTTTATTAAACACAAGGATACACCACATTTCTGGCATTTATAGTATATAAAACCTTTAAATTTTGGCATTTTGCATCTGTGTCGAGATTTATCATGCTTTATCTAGTACGAAATATGATCCATCAGCACATCTTTAGGCGGAGCATGTACTGCTGGACCCTTATGCCGTTTAGCAGTTATGCCGTTTTCTACCAGAGAACTTGATGGTCTGCCATGTTTCTTTTCAGTCGTGATAGTTGTTGTTCCAAGTAGACACATAGTTTCAGCGACCTTAACTCTAAATTCCGAAAGAGTAACATCTGTATGTTTCATTACTTTTTTAAAAATCCAAGCATTTATTATGGTAACATCAATTAAATGGAAAAATAGCCACATGTACCACTTTTTTGATCTCAGAGGAATTTTATACCGCCCAATATGACTATCTAATAAATCAACGCCGCCCATATGCTTATTATATTCGATAATCACATGAGGACACGGTATAGTAATTTTTTTTTATCTTTTCGGTCAAATAGTTGGACATCATGATGTGATAGTTCTCCAAAACAAGAAGATAGTATTATAACTACTCTATTGCCGTTCCACAGAACAACGCTCAAATCGATGCCATCGGCATGAGATACATATTCTTCTATATCTCCTCGTGCTTCTTTTTTGAATACCTTTTTTAATTTTAGTTTGTTATTAGGTATCCTGTTCTGCCGAATGGTACCCAGCATATAAATACCCTGCTTTGACAATTCACTAAAAAGAGAAATCGAGGTATAGTAGTTGTCGCAATACAGGTGGTAATTCATATGTCTAGGTATAATTCTTGCTATTCTTACCACATCATTTGAACTAGCTCCTAAATCAGTTTCCCCAGACTTAGCTACAGTGAACGAGATAGAACCAGTATTTATTTCAAAATTATATGAAAATTCACTGGAGTCACAGAGCATAAACACTTTGAATCCCCATTTATGAGGCTTCATGGGATTATACTGTTTCAAATGGTGACGCACTCTTGTAGAACAAATTTGTTTATCAATAGAAAGTTTATTTTCTAATGGAATTGAAGAAAACCTATCAGTTAGCTCTGCCAATAGTCGTCTAATTTTATGAAGATGATCATAGTGAGGGTCATTCTTCGCCAACATTTTTGTATTATCGTTGCAGCGAATTACTCCATTCATATATTCAAACTGATTAATGGTCATGGCTCTTCGAATATTTGGATTTCCAATATCATGCCTCCAGTCACATCGAGTTCTAGGAAGCTTTGCCACTGACATGTATAAGTACATCCCAGAAAACTTTTGAATATCAAGTGTTATAACGTTAACTATCTTATTTGCATTTTTTTGCACCCTATAAAAATTAGTTTGTTCTTTTACGTTTTCTATAAAGGAGCCCGAAAAAAAATAATTAAAAAAATTAAAAGGCGTGTCCAATTCCAATATATTATTTGGAAGATTTGAGTCACCTTTGAATTCTAACGCATCACAGTCGATTTCTAAATGTTTTTTTTGCGCCATAGGATGTCCTTATACTTTTTACCTCTTTTATTAGAAGTACAAGATGCAATTGGTTCATTATTTTGTATTGCTTCATTATCCTGATTTGGTTCAACATTTTCAGTTAGATCTTCACTTTGTTCTGGATCATGTTCACTAATTTCACTATCACATTCACATATAAAACTTTTTTGTGTCGTCAAGTTTTCAAACACTTCTGGATTATTTACACTACTTGTATCGGAAAAATCACTAAATTCATCTTCACTATTACCCATATTTTGTAATATCTCGGCCAATTCCTCATTTGTCAAAATCTCCTTGTGACATTTCCTATGATATGGTACGGCTACTAAAAATAAAAAATATTTTAAAGGTATCATAGTCTTGCAAATTTGCTAAAAATACTTTACTTAATTGTAGGGAACACTAATAAGCATTTCAAACAATAAAAATCTTACCAACCAACACCTTTGCAGCAAATTTCACAAAAAATCAATAAGATTTTATTCGCTTTTATGAAAAAATATAAACAGGAAATACACTCGATGACGCACACAAATTTAAAGTTATAAAATGTACGTATGTTTTAAAGTAAATACTATGTAGGCCACCCAACATTATTATTTTCAGTAGAAGGAATGTTGCAAATATGATATACAACACGTTACGAGCCAATTAAATTATTGTAAGCCAAATATATGATACTTTAAAAATCTATGTAGCAAATTGGCAACTAAATGAAACGAAGGGTTAAACGATGTACTCGCCTATGACTATATTTTACAAGGCAATCGGCCCTATGTCAGATAACCCCAGTTACTTTGAATGGAGATTCTACAAATACAAAACACTAGCATCCAAAGGAGATAAAAATTTGATTAATAAGAATAAACATTTTACGTATTGGTATTTTGTTATTCCACCTATCGTGGTATTTTGTTATTCCACCTAACATGCAACGACCTAAATTAGTCTTTTCGATACAGATTGTATTATATTATTAATATACTTGCAATTTAATACTTCCCACGCGTTTTCAATGGCCTCCCACAATTTTTCTGCATTCTGAGGAACATAATTGACGATCAAGCAGTATTAAAAAATTAAAATTGATTTATAAACATGACCTTATAAGTATGTTTGCTAAATGCAAATCATTTTAGCTTATTATTAATTCCTGCCATTATAGTTTATCGTTAATAGTAAGTGAAAGGAAACGTAAGCTTAACTATTCTTAAATCGGTATCGGTTGAAGAATTCATACTTCAACAACAAGCCACATTTACATTTGCTAATTTAAATACTCATATAGTGCCCATATTTATTTGCCGTAAGGGTACTCGTAAGTACCACTTCAGCTTTCCCCACAAAAGCTGATAAATGCAGTTAAATGACTTTTGCAGTATCATCAGCTTCTAAACAGTTTAATGTCTTGTAACTGAAATCTTACTAAAAATCTTTAATATAATGCTAACCGATGTTAGAACTGCCCTTATTGTACGACTCGTATAAGTATTTTAAAAACCTTTGTAAATTTTGTCTCCGATTCCAAATGACAGCGGTCGATTTCAAAGATTATAGTTAATCTTTTGTCTATCGTAGGCAGATTTGATGTTATGCAAATGATAATAAAGTTTAGAAAGGCCTTTAATACCTTCTTCTACATACATTAAATAAAAAGCACTGCAGTTAATAATAATATCTTTAGATATTAGTAACCCGTTTAATAAGATTTAGCTATCTTTAATCCTTAAATGTCTGTCGCATCGTAGAGTAGCTAGTGACCTTATCTCACTCATCGTTAGCTTTCTCTTTAATCGTTAAGTGATAGGTGATCTTGTTAGAGTTAGAACTGAGAAGGACTATTCAGAGGGATCTAGTCTCCGATGGATTCTTTGGAATGTGGCCACGGATGATTGGTTCAGTATAGTTAATAAATAGTTAAGAACTATTTCTAGCGAAATAGATGGATTCATTCTTGCGCAGGCCTTCCCAGCTGACGAAATTACCACGGTTTCATCCAAATTAATCACAGCTTTTGAACGATTCTAACCTTCCATCTGAGACGTCAAATGTTCACCTATACATACATAGTAATTGCAATTTAAGGAACACAATATCTGAATATAAGTAAAGGAGGCGTATAACGCTTGGAATCATGCATAGCTGTGTAGAAAGCTAGGCAACCTTTCAAGGGGTTTTAATACTAATTGCGATGATTATAATTTATCCCTACGCTATTATTAATGGTAAGGTAATATTTTGAACTTAAGTATTGTAGTTTGTTAGAAAAATGTAAATAAAGCTGGTAAAGTATACCGTTACGTCGTTAATAATTTTAAATATTAAATATTGTAATGAAAATTAGAAACAATAGAAATCTGATGGAAGATTCTAGAAACATCCAGCACTTTTTTTCTAGAATAAAATAGATGATGTAATCCGAAATGACTCATTGCAGTAACCGATATCTGTCAATTCAATTAGGTCACAAATGAGTCATAGCATTGTAATTTGTTGCATAATTATTATGACTAATTTCATATTCTGACTATTCTATAACAATCTAGAAATTATCTTTTCTATATAAGCAGTAGATTAACTTCCCTTAATTAATTTTTATTAGAATCTTGTGCTGTTCATTAATGATATGCACATAAATATAAATATACATAAATAGAAATTTAGTGTTTGCTGTTAGTGGATTGTGAAATAAATATTTAAATAAATAAGTGTATAAAAATAATTGTAATTTTAGTGAATATAAATAAACATTTTAAAAATAATTAACTAGTTTCGTTACATTGATGTCGAGTGCGGGTTTGTTATTAAAAGTATAACCCTCAGACTATTATTAATTAAAAGCTAGTGTTAATTGCTTTTATATGCCGGTAACATGAAGCGTCGAAAAACAAATAATGGAGTCGTTGATGGAAATATTGCGAAAGATGCAGGATGAACTGAAATTCAATCAAACTAAATTACAAGAAAAAATGGATTCTAATCAAGAAACAATGGAATCCAATCAAACCAAATTGCAAGAAAAAATGGAATCCAAACAAACTAAAATGAAAGCAAAAATGGATTCCAATCAACATAATTTAAAAGAAGAAATTACAAACAAATTAAAAGAGGAAATGTTTTCTATTAACGCAAATCAAAATAAACCAGAGGAGCAAATTGAATCATTGAATCCATTAAAAGAAGAAATTACAAGAAAATTGAAAGAGGAAATGAAATCGAATCAAAATAAATTAAAAAATTAAATTAAAGGAAGTAAAAATGCGTTAAATGAAGAAATTAAATTAAGCGAAATTAAACTAAAATAGGACCTAACAAAAGAAATAGAAGATGTTAGCAATACGATGTCAACACAATATGAGGAGGTAAGCAAAAAATGTGATGAAATACATCAAAAGTTTATCTTCCTAACTGTAAATAAAAAAGTCAGCATGCCTAATAAGTAGGCGTCACTGGTTCCTCATGAACAATCAACCCAAGCCAATGTGCAGCAAGTTGAACATTTGCCTGTTACTTAAAATTGCATGCCAGGTACTAGAAGACACATTAAAGCACCCACGTATGATGGGAAGACATCTTGGGCCAATTACCACAAACAATTTGTGACAGCGCATTCATCGAATGCATGGACGATTCAGGAAAAGGCAACTGCCTTAATAGTGGGTCTACGTGGGGGTGCTTTAGATATCCTACAAACAATACCAAATTCTCTACAGAATAACCACGATTACCTAGTTTCCCGATTGGAAATGCGAGACGGAGATAAACATCTGCAACAGGTCTACTGTGCTCAGTTAAGATATCTTGTACAGAAGATTGGAGAGAACCCCCAGGAACTCAAAGCTGAAATTGCGCGGCTAGTAGGATCAGAATACCCATCAGCTCTAAAAAGTTTTATCGAAAAAAGTGGGGTGCAATATTTTTCGATGGTCTAATGGATTCTAAAGCACAACAAGCGCTTAGATTAGCACGTCCGCGAGACCTTGCTAGTGCTTTGGCTTACGTCCTGGAATTTGAAGCGACCAAACAAGTATCGAAGGGCCAAGTTCGTGTGCGAGCCATTGAAGAAAATAAATCTAGTGCTGAGACTTTAAAAGAGGCAGTGTTAAAATTACTTGGGATGCAAAAGCCAACAGAACGTAAACTATGATACAGGAAGTGCAGGAAAAGGTAGCTTAAACAGAAAAATTGCCAAATTCTATAAGCAGTCCTACTGATAAATATAAAGCACCAAGAAGTCACCATCCAAGTGACGTCGTTAAAACATCAACCAGATAGTCATTACATTAATGGAACAATTGCAGAGAGGAATTGCTAAATTCTTCTGGATACAAGAGCAACGAAGGAAACAGTGAAACGAAACATTGATGGAAATGGAAGATTACTGCCTTCGCAGCTGCGGTTACGAACAGCAACTGGGTACTGTTTATGGTGAAATTATTACAGATATTGAGATCGGTTGTAGGAAGCTAACGCATCCTGTGCTAGAACTTGATATTGGGGAACCTGTTATATTGGGTGTAGATGTAATGTCTGAGTTTGGCTTCGCCTTAAACTTGAAGAACCACATCATACAAGTTGATGATGAAGAATTACCCATAAATCAACAGGATGACCATGTAATAGAAATAGTGTTAGAAGAAGAAGTGACATTATCGCCAAGCAATGAAACAATAGTTATGGGCCAACAGGATGGATACTTCCGTGTAGGATGTATAAGAATTTCAGAAACCAGCAACATACATATTGGTAGAGGTATTCTGGCTGTAAGAGTGTTGACCGTGGCCAAGTAAACAACACCTGTTCGCTTGATGAATGTCAATACCTTCCAGATGACTCTAAAGAAGGGTAGTCAATTACAATCATGCACACCTATCTTATCTGTGGTACGTTGCACAAAATCCAGTGAGAAGGTTTCGCCCGTAAAGCACGTATCTCAACTGCAGGTCATACTCGAATCCTTGGATAATGGGTTATCCTATTAGCAAAAGGCTAAAAGCAAGTCAGATGATCCAACGATATGCCGATATATTTGCCACAGACGACGGTTTGAAAGGAAGAACAAATTTTGTAACGCACAAAATAAATACCGGTCATGCCCAACCAATACGTCAACGACTAAAGAGGCTTCCTCTATCCAAGCGAGAAAAATCCGAATAGATCATCAACGACATGGCCCATGAAGAGATAATAGAGCCATCCAGACGTCCTTGGGCATCGCCAGTTGTACTGGTTAAAAAGAAAGATGGTAGCACCATATTTTATGTGGATTACTGTTGTTTAAATAATGTGACCAAAAAGGATAGCTATCCGTTGCCCAGAATTCACGACACTTTAGACACGCTTTCTGCCACCAAATGGTTTTCGACTTTAGATACGAAAAGTGGATATTGGCAAATCGGTATGGAGCCTGAGCACCGGGAGAAGATAGCATTGTCTATTGGATCTGGCCTCTGGCAGTTCAGTGTGATGTCTTTTGGCTTGGACGACGTTTGAAAGGCTAATGGAATTGATCCTGAGAGGCTTGTTTCGGAAAACATGCCTAGTATACTTGGACAACATCACAGTTATTGGAATAACCTTCGACGAACACCTCTGAAATCTCGAAGAGGTGTTTCAAAGACTATGAGGTGCACATCTACAACTCAGTCCGAACAAGTGCAACTTGTTTCAAAACAAAGTTAAATATTTGGGTCATGTAGTCTCTGAAAAAGGTGTGACAGCTGACCCAGAGAAAATTGAGTTCGTACGAGAATGGCTACAACCGAAAGATAAACATGAATTAAGATGTTTCTTGGTATTATTCACTTACCATCGCCGATTTGTGCGCGGCTTTGAAGACATTGCAAAACCGCTTGCAAAACTTACTGAGGAAGACTATCCATATTTATGGAGTAATAGGTTCCAGGAGTCATTTGAAACACTTAAACGAATATAAATAACAACGCCTATACTAAGTTACCCTAGAATGGAAGGAAGATTTGCCTTAGATACCGATGCTGGTCACATCGGCATCGGTGTAGTGCTATCGCAATTTGAGAACGAGTAATTGGGTATTTTAGCGAAGTGTTGTCAAAACCTGAGAGGGGCTATTGTGTTACGCGCAAAGAATTGCTAGCGATGATAAAGACCGTTGAACATTTTTACAAATACCTTTATAGACGAAATTTCTTATTGAGAACTGATCACCTAGCGATTCAATGGCTCCTGTAGTTTAAAAATCCAGAAGGTTTCTAGCGAGGTGGATTGAACAGCTACAAGAGCACAATTTTGAAGTTGAACATCATGCTGGAAGAATTCATTGAAATGCCGACACTTTATCAAGACGGCCTTGCAAAGAAGATTGCAAGCATTGTACTCGGTTGGAGTCAAAAGTTGAAGACCCTCTTGTAAATCGTGCTACTGTAAATAACGACAATTGGAACCCAGATAAGTCAAACAAGATCAAGAAAACGACCCAGACCTGTATGTGCCGTTAAAATGAAAGAATGAAGATCGAAGACGGGTCTGGGAGAGGTGCCCTCACTTAATCTCATTTTCAAAGCATATTTGTCCCATTATAACTCCTTGCAGGTTCAGGACGGCCTTTTGAATAGATCCCCGGAAAGTGATGATGGAAGTAGAATACGAATGTAGTTAGTGGTTCCGAAGATCAGAGTATCCGAAATTTTACGACAGCTGAGCGATGGTCCATTAGGAGGGCATATAGGAGTAAAGAAAGCTTTGTAAAAGGTCCGTGAAAGATTTTATTGGATGAACTGCAATGCTGATAAGGAATGGTATCGAAAATGTGTAATATATGCATCTGGGAACGGCCTAATGGGAAGCGAAAAGCATCGATACGGAAATATATTATAGGAAGTCCGTTTCAAGGATTAGCCATAGATATAGCTGGTTCATTTCTAGAAATCGAAGCGGGTAACAAATACATTTTGGTTGCAATGGACTATTTTAGTAAATGGACCGAAGTATACGCTCTACATAGCCAAGAGACAGTTAGACAGTTGCCGTGGCTGAGAACTTGTTAAAAGAAGTTTTTAGCCGGTTTGGGATTCCTTTGGAATTATACTCAGACCAAGGAAAAAATTTTGAGTCAGCCTTGTTTCAAAGTCTCTGCCAAATGTTGAAAATACGCAGAAAATACCAGAACAACTGGTCTTCACCCACAATCAGATTGAATGGCAGGACGCATGAATCGAACAATGGGAAAATATTTGCAAAAGTTGTCTAGGACTATCAAAGAGATTGAGACCAGTACTTACATTTGTTCCTGATGGCATATCGATCAGTCGTACACGGAAGGACAGGATTAGAGTGTAATTTTGGTGGAAAATAAGACTGCGGTGCGATTTGGAGTTTGGTAGTAAGCCTAGAGAGGAGGAGGTCGCTGGAAATGCGAATGCTGAAATACTACGAAATAAACTAAATTCCATACAAGATAGAGTCCGCAATAACATCCAGATTACCAGCAATCGAATGAAAGTCTAGTACGATGTAAATTCCAAAATGGGAGGATTTCAACCCAATGATCTAATTTGGTTCTACCAACCTCAGCGACGACGAGGAATATCTCTTAAATTGCAAAGATCTTGGGAAGGTCCATATAAAGTGATAAAAGGTATCACGATGTAATCTACCGAATTATGAAATTGCTCAGAGGAAAGCCCAAGGTGGTTCACATGAATTGGTTATCCCCATATGCTGGGAAGAACGCAGAACCGGAACAGCAAGAATGTGTGCAAGGGGTGAACCGTTTTAAAGTGGTAGAATTAGGAGTCAAAAATAGCGAAACATCATTTATTGCCTTTATAACAACCTATTCGGGACATCACAAATCTAGATTTGGGATTACCATTGAGGAGTACAGAAATCGGTTTAACGTACTAGAAGAGTACCCCTTAGCCCATTGTGTCCCTAAAGACCGCAGAATGTCCCGTGGCACCGAAGTTGAGTTTAAAAAGAGGTATGGTGGCGTAAAAGAAATACTGCAACAAGAGTCAGATATTGGAAAGGCATGTCACCTACTACACCGTCACTTCCAAGGTACGCGAAGTATTACTACCTTGTGACGAAAACATTATTCCATCAAAAGTCACGTTATTAGGACTTGTGGAAGTCGTTACGAATTTTATGGAAACATGTTTGTGCCGGCGCCAGTAGAAAGTTAGCTGTATTAAAGCTCGGTTGTGGCCAAGATGAGCTTAATTGGCGTTTAGTACGTAACATGTTGGAGATAGTGTTTCAGGGCACTGATATCAAAATGCTGGTATGTAGTTTGAATCCAAAAGGAACTCCACCGATGACGAAATCTGTGAACTGTCATTTTTTCAAGAAATGGGGCTGCAAGTATAGATCGCAGTGCAGATTCCAACATTCACCAAGAAAAGTAGAACCATCGCAACTGCAAAGTCCAAGGTCACTGTTACGAGATGTAACAGTCTTAAGGAGGTGGTAGTGTAACGAAAATTAGAAACAATAGAAATCTGATGGAAGATTCTAGAAACATCCAGCACCTTTTTTCTAGAATAAAATAAATGATGTAATCTGAAATGACTCATTGCAGCATCTGTCAATTCAATTAGGTCAGAAATGAGTCATAATTATAACTAATTTGTTATTCTTCACTATTCCATAACAATCTAGAGATTATCTTTTCTGTATAAGTAGTAAATTAAGTTCCCTTAGTTTTTATTAGAATCTTGTACTGTTCATTACCGATATGTATATAAATATAAATATACATAAATAAAACTTTAACGTTTGCTGTTAGTGGATTGTGAAATTAATATTGAAATAATTAAGTGTATATAAATAATTGTAATTTTAGTGAATATACATGAACATTTTAAAAACAATTATCTAGTTTCGTTACAGTATGTAACATTGAAGCTGATAGTTTAGAGAGCAGAGAGTAGATGAATTGGGGAAATGATCATGGTTCAGTCATATTTATATTAAGTTCTGCTATTATGTAGAACTCTTATTAAAAATTGTTGAACATAATTATATACGTATTGGATCCTAGTAAGTAATTGAAGATATACAATAGCTACGATATATTAGTATTTGAAGGTTTTTAGCACTATAAAACAAATAACAATTTAATCTGAAGGCATTGATGTTTTAGTATATACCGGACGATAATATTACTATGCATTGTTCGGGAAGCGTTTGCTGGTATCAAAAAATTTGCAGTGACTTCATTTTCTACAATTGCATTAACTATGTTATCAGCATACTGTTTATATATTTATGCTTTTCTGGCATATTTTCTCTAAGATGCCAAACTTGTACACCTATGTTGATAAACCCATAACGTAATTGCTTAATTATTTCAAATCAACTGTACCCTGTGAAACACTGGAAATGACCAATTTGAGTGGTTTGGTCTCCCAAATAGTTACAGGCTAGATACTTTATAACTAAAATATTAAGTTAATTATAGAAAAGGAATGTTGAATATTACCAAGGAATGCAATATGATATTAGTAGAGTAATGCAAATTTAATTTTACACAAATAGATTTTGTAGTTTTAATCAATAGTGCACGGTAATGAATTAACTGACGTTTTGAAATGTCATTCTTTACGTAAAAAATGTCTTCTAGCTAATTACATAAATAGTTGCAATTTTCTGATTTGATGATTTTAAATAAATTTAATGTCTTTTATTTCTTTATTTGCATTTGTATGTTTACAAGTCATAAATGACCCTGGACAATTTCAACTGCCTACAGTTGGGGAAATAAAATGGTTCCATATCAAATTACCAGAGCAGTATTTTTTATTTCTTGTAAACCTAATCGTTCCTAATAGATATCAGTGACCTATATGTTTTATTCGTTCGAATTTCACAGAGAAAAATTTTAAAGCAATACATATGGTATTACAATTTACGAATAAAACTGATTAGCTTTAAAATGTTTCTAATAAAATCTATATCTTATTTTTAAAAATCCCGAAACCAGCCCTTTTCAAATTGTTTATTTTACGAACAAATTTAATTATTTTTAAAATTAAATCCTAATTAATAGAATAGTTACTGTAATGAGATGTATAGCATAGGTTGGAACTTGTTAGTAATACAAAAATTATAAATGGGTTCATTTTGAGATTTTATAAATTAAAATAAAGTATTACAGAAACCACATTTTGGAAGGTTAAATGAATAAACTCAATTGTGTAATAGACATTGCTTTTAGAAAGCGTTTTTTATTGTATGTACGGATGAGCTTTAAGTATCCTTTTAATGTCAAGCTCGAAAACAATTTAATTTGCGTGTTACAACTGAGAAATATTCGATGAAGGAGTAGTTTGTTATTAAGTAAAGTATTTAATTTCTATTATGGGTAATAAATAAAATATATCCTTTTAACCTTCTAAAATGTAGCTTCTACGACTCTTGTCTGAATGCGGAAATTTCAGTGTTCTCAATTGTACCCAGGTAGAAAGTGTATGATATAAGAATAATAATTTAAAAGTTGTGTCACATGAAACAATTATGTTGGTTAATATTTAGATATTTTGAGTACCGAAGGATTTAAAGTTCCTAAAAACATTTTTGGAACTCGAATCTTCTGTGTTTCGCTTATTCACAGTATTAAAAAATTTTAAAGAACAGGATTTGAAACAATTACATTTAGCTTCAGAGCTCCTGTTGTTCAAACATATCTTTGTAGCACTACGTTATCTACATTTATATGCACTATCGGCTGCTTTTACAGATTTTAAGTACCTCTTTTATTGGTACACACTGTATACATAAGTTACAATTGCGATTATTAATTTAAGTAATTTAATTATATTACTACAGATACTTTTAAATAAAATAATTTTGGACTGAAAATATGCAATGGTAAATAAGAGAGTATATTTCAAAGTAACAATTTGAAAGACGACCACTTTAATAGTCTATAGGTATTATTAAAATAGTATTGGGGAAAAGATATTGAATGTATCCATTGTGAAGTCCTTCTTTGTTCAATATATTGCCACCACATTCTCAAACTTCACTATCAAATAAACCTTATAGAAAGTTTACTAGACTTCATATTTTATCAAATACAATTAATTTATTAATAATTTTACTTCGTATCATCACAGTCATCCATTTAAAACTATCCTAGTGTTGGTATTTATGAAATAGCATAAGCGTACTCAATTTGAAACTATTAAAATAATTACTCGATAGCAAAATTTTTAACGAACTCAAAAACTGTGTTGCTTTATGTCTAATTACTATTAATTTTGCAGGAATTCATTTATGCAAAACGACAGAGCTATTATTTATATACATTCTGCGAGATTACCAGTACTACAAGTGTCATTTCTAAACGGCATGAAATTCATAATTCTGGGTTAATTATAAAGCTTAGAACTTAGTGTAATTACCCCGATTAATATATAAATTTTAGCATAATTACATAGCTGGAAATGTCCATAACATACTAACGGCAAGTAGTGCTTTGTAATATTTAAATGTAGCTACTTAGATATTTTTGTTGTATAAATAAAGCATTATAAGAATGTAAGCTATAATGTTTTCCTCGCCGGATTCAATATTTTATGTAATATTTTTAAAGCTCGGTATTTCTTTTTCCACTCGAATTTATGCAGAAAAGTTCCGGCTTTCCGAACCACCATTTACAATAGTCGGAAACAGGAACTGATTTGTTTATTTGTAAGACGACCCACTTTAAGCAAACATTTCTTGCAGTAGCGAACTCTTTAACTGAATTCAAAATAATTGAAACTATTTATACTTTGTTGCAATGTGGTGCTTAATTTCAAATCGATAATGGTAATTTGATCAATCGGAAGGCCCATCGCTGTTACTTTAAGTATTTTTTTCAAAAACTGTTTTCTATCAATTTTTAATTATAACTGCTTTTAGGTAAACTATTATACTTATTATAGTTCATCATCTTAATTATTTTTATGTATATACAGGGCGACCTAAAAAGGTTGGCCAAACTTTAGATTAGCTTAAACTCGCGAAAATAAAAAAATCGTATGCAAATGTATTCGGGAATCTGGCTTTCTGGAGTTTGAGCTTTTTCAACTTTCAATCAAATATAAAATGTTCTTCTAGTAAAGCTATAAAAAAAATAAACAGGTCATGAAATAATAACTTATTTTTAAGAGAATGTTGAAAATGTTGACATCTAACATTAACACATGCTTACATACGACTGACCATTGACAGTCGAATGTATTCAAAAATTGTGGGTATTTTCTATGTTCACAATTATTGATAATGTGTTCTCTTAATTCTTACACATTGATAAGTGGTATACCAGAAAGTGTTTCAACTTTTCAGAATTGATATCCAACATAATGTACGTCCTCTAAAATCCAATACAAACCTTTGAGTTACATTTATGTTGGTGTTTTATTTTTAATAATATACAGATTTTTATTTGAATATAGTGGTTATTGTATGAAGTTATAACTGATCTAATCTAATCCACCTCCAAAAATATTTGAGCACGTTGAATATGCTACTGCCCAACTCTCAGGATGGACTGATGCAATAATCCAATTTCTATATAAATTTTTCTGCAGATTTGAGTGGAATCCCGTCTTTTCGACTCTATGGTCAGAATTAGTAAACCGTTAAATACTAGTATACTAAGCGTTACAATCTTCAGATACTTCACAATAACATAAGAATGATAGCAAGAAGTATAATTCTACAAATTTTACGGCAATCGCAATATCCAGGAATTAGAATAATTAAATGACTTAAAACCTAGTTTCCCAAAATGTTTATTGTGTATATTAAACCTACATACACCCATCAGCAGGGTGCATATTTTAAACGTGCAATATGAAACAAGTAAAATTTAAAATATCTAGAATATAGTACTTCAATAAGAAGTTTACCATAAATCACAGTCAAAAGTGTTATAACGTTATAATTTAGTGACCGAAACATATGTAGGTTTAATATATCCAATAAACATTTTTGGAAACTAGGTTTTGAGTCATTTAGTTACATTGAATTAATTGTTACCCATTGAAGTTAATGGATCTCAACAAAAATTCAGGAATTAATTACAAAATATTGAAATATAATTTATGTTTAAACTGTATAACATTTTAGTAGGTTAAACAATAAACTTTTCGAAAACCAAGTGTTATTTCTATCAATATTAAATACAGTATAACTCTGTTATAACGAATCCGTGATATAACTCACAATCGCCTATAATGAGCAAAATCTCAAGTTCCGAACTAGTTTACATTTATTAACTTAACATCTATGCTTGCTTTTAACACATTTATAAAGAACCACTGAAAATAACGAACACTTTAATTACAGTAAATTAGATTTTATGATCATTTATAATTGATTTGAAAAACACCAACTAATTTTGAGAATTACTCTACAAACAAGATAAATAAATTTATTTACTTGCATTAGGCAAACGCATGTAGATACTAATAAGGTAGTTTTAAAATACACGTCAAGAATTCCGTCAAACATGTAAAGCTTGTTGCTCATTTGTTAAATATGCCGTGGCTCACCGCAATTTTTAAATATACGCCAACTTTTTGTGGCTTTACGCTTACGTCAAGTTATCTTTAAATGAGGTACGTACGTTTTACCCGTCCGAGATCTGCTGAAAGTGTTTGAAGGTATCCGAAATTGCCAAAAGTACAGTAAAACTTCCGTAAAGCTTATTGCTTACTTAATCGCGGCACAACACCGCAAATTGTGGAGAAAACATTACACGGGATTTGTTTCCTGTATTCGAATATACGTATATACTGTTTATCTTTAAGCGGCGAAGTGAAGCATAGGAATTTCACTTTAACGCACTCTCGTTAAATCAATTAATGGGGATTTACAATAATTTTGCTGAGTTTTTGGGAATTTAGTTAGCCTTCGATTACCTTCGGCAGCTCATACATTTTTTACTTAGAGTCATTTTTATGATTCACTTTTCGGCATTTAAATAAGCGATAAGCTTACTTCTCCTCTCATTGGTGCAGCGCGCAGCGCAGCACGTGGTTCTACATAAATATGTGCTCGGTTTTAATTTGTACCTCGTATAAGTACATTAACGTACATCCTCAATCGTTTTTTTACAGTGAACAGTCGCTTTATAACGAAAAAATACTTGTAATTGCCACATTCATTATAACAGACTTATACTGTATTATAATCTATTATAATTGACAGTTAAATAATAAAGTAAAATAAGAGATCAGCCAACTAATAACTTCTTTAAATATTAGGTGCAATAGTTCATTCGATTTCACACCAACTGTTAAAGTTATTAAGGCTCTGTGGTACCAAATTTTTATGTGTTTCTATTAATTCCAAAAGTTGTATACTAGTTCTAGGCATTTACCAGAACCCCACAAAAATATATAAATAATTCTACTGCTTTTAGTTTATGTTAAAAAATTGTTTAAGATAAATATTTGATAAACTTTCTATGGCCCCATCTACCTTACTATTATGCATATAGTGCTGAAATTTTGTAGGGCATTATTTGAGACACTTATAAATAACCTGATAGTGTCCGTTTTTCAATTTTGTTATTTGTTTATACAATATAATATGTGAAAGATATGCAATAAAAATAACTTATTAAGAAGCAAATTTTTAAAATATCGCCATTGTCAAGTTGTAATATTATTAAAATAAAGGAAACTTCCAAAAAGGAAATTTTAAATTGTTACTAATAACTGAGTTTTAACCATAATTTGTCGAACTTACACGTCCCTCAGCTAGTCCCACCCATTCTTGAGTAATACGACCATAAGATATTAACCTATTGGTCGTTACAATTGAGATTTCTCAAATTATATATGCACATATCCAAAATAAAAAACATATAAGCTTTTACAATAATTAACATTTTTAGAAAATCACTTGCTGCCTTTATACGTTGCACGCTAAAAATTAAAAAAAATATATTGAATTTCAAATTCAGGTTTGAAATTTTTAATTGTTTACGTCAAGTAATTATGTAATTCATATTTCATTAATTTCTTACTATATTTGAACACAATTACAAATATTTGATTAGCTAGTATTAAGGGATGTTGATAACTTTAGAATTGTAATAGTAAATTTTTACCCTTCCCTTCCCGTGTACATCTGCTACAATTTTATCGCACCGTAAACAATGATAATTATAGTCTGGTAAACTACTCATGAGAGAGGTATGCCCAGTGACATAATTTTGTCAATTCAACACAT
>JAHWXV010356886.1:0-19374 GCA_024586415.1 Phrixothrix hirtus
CCCCTTTCTACTTATACATATATATATATATATATATATATATATATATACAGCATGCCACATTAGTGTGGTAAAGTGCAATATCTCCTTCGTTTTAAGCCTTTAGCTCATCATATCCACAATTGTGGAAGTGAAATTTTAACGCTGATAATATTAATATTAAATCAGTTTTTGTCAGTTTACTCATAAAATACTATTTTGTAGACATACATAATCTTAAATGGTATGTTGTGGAATACCTACGGGACAAAATCAAAGCTTCAAACACTATTATTTGATAGGTGGCAATGAGTAAATTGTAATTGAGATATAGTGTTCAGATTTAGAATTTATTTAACAAATATGCAATGCTTCTTTACACATTAATAATTAGCAACTTATGTAAAAATTAGTGTACTGAATTGTGGGCATTGAGCGTAAATGTTCTATATTGTTTTTCGCCTTATTATATCTAACAAACTATATAATTCCAAATTGAGCTTTTAAAGATATTTAATCCCCCCTTGATGCAGTGATGCAACCTGGCGAATCATAAAACATTGCCCGCTTAATACGGCGATGCACAAGTATGCATCATACTATTTTACACATACAGTGTGTAAAGCGACGAGGTTCTTTATAGATAAAGCTTTCTACTTTCTCTTACCTATATGAAATATAGTATAGAGAAAGTCCTCTAAGCCAGAAAAACATGTTTTTAGAAATGAGTCTGGGTGTGTACGCGCGCGCGCGTGTGCGTGTTTGTGTGTGGTTTGTGTACGCGCGTGCATTCGTGCGTGCGTGCATTCGTGCGTGCGTGCGTGCTTGCGTGCGTGCGTGCGTGCGTGTGTCCGTCCGTGCGCGCGTGCGTGCGTGCATTCGCTTGTGTTTGTGTGTGTGTGTGTGTGTGTGTGTGTGTGTGTACGTGTGTGTATACGTATGTGGTCAAAATATCTCGGAAACCAAACCCCATAGAAAAGTGAAATTTTATATGTATATAAGTTTATTACCGGCTTAGCACCTTCCAGGAAGAATTTGGTTAAAAACAAATTACCGGAAGTGCCACTTTATTCTTGTGATTTTTAGATTTTCTTCAATTTTATCGAAAACGGCTCTGACGATTATTTTAAACTCGTTACGTTTCTTGCACCTATAATGCTATATCACATGAACTAATTAGTTTCTCTAAGAAAATTTGTTGAAATGAGTTATTGAGAAAAATCTCTAGAGTTAAGCAAGATTTTGTCTGGCCAGTAACTTGAATGGTGACCGTTCCAATTATCGTCTTCAAAATAAAAACGAATTAATATTTTAATGATTTCTGTGCGTTATTTTCATAATTAATTACTTTTTATTTAAATCTGTAAATTATTTTTGCTTTAAATGACCTTAAAATTTAATTATAAAACTCTTAGTACATGTATAAAGGAAATTATAAATGGATGAACTAGTTATGGTTTTTAAATTAATTTTAGAGTTAACAATTTAGTTGTATAGGAAAGTAACCAAAGGAGAAAAACTTATTGTTTATAAAAAATTTTGCTTGTTTTGAAATTCCTTATAGTCAAAGAAACATCCAGCAATCACTTAAGATAAGATTAAAAACGTGAAATTATATCGAATTTTTGATATAAATATACTGCATGTTACATCAGTATCGTATTACCTGTAATTTCGACATTAGACAAAAGGCAACTTTCATTTTGATAAAACTTTTATTGCTTTTTTGTATGTAAACAAGGATGGCGACGAAATTCAAACATTTATCTTATTATTGTCTGAATAACTAAAGTTATTTTTAATACAATAATTTAATTTTTAATTGTACAGCTACTCCACATAATTTTGAAGATAACCCCCTGATAAGCCAAGAGGAGTTTAGCCTTAGGTTTAAGCCCTGTTTTGAAACTGACCCCAAAGACAAACCAACTTATCATCAAGTTATCGAAGTTAGTGCTAAAATTTGAAAAATCTTATTAAACTTCGAAAGGATCTACGTTAGATTTAATGCATTGAATTTTAAGTATTTCCTAGTAGTTTCACAGTGCGTCAAGTACCGAGACCTCGGATACGTGCAGAAATTCTGCAGGTCCGAGAAGGAAGTATGCGGTCACTGTGGAGCTAATGATCACCTCAAACCAAACTGCCCACGTAAAGAGTACTCCTAAACTTGTATCCCCTCTACAATATGTAACAAGAAATGCAATGTTAAAAACTTTAAGAACTGTCCTACATATAAACTATTTCTAGACAAACAAATACAAAAAATAGACTATGGAGATTAAAGAAAACACTACAACCATAAAACCAAAACACAAACCACCATTAAGGAAGGCAAGAGACAATCGTCTAGCCCTTGCCCTCAGACTGAGACAATTAAACATAAATTCGACAGAAAAAGTTACACAGACAGACATTGCTGTATTACAAGCGACAAAACAGCGAAAAACAAACAGTACGTTTTTGACTCTACAAAAAACTTGTAATCTTTCGGAATTTAAGAAAAATAACAATGTAATCTTTCGGTATTTAGGAAAAATGAGAATTTAATCTTTCGGTATTTAAGAGAAATAAAAATTTTAATCTTTCTGAATTTAAGAAAAATAAAATTTTAAATTATATTTCTAATTATATTTAAGGTGTAATCCTATTAGGAAAACGTTATTAAACGGTTAAGACGCCACTTGTAAGATATTCAAAACGATGATAGTAAAGGTAGAATTAAAATGTTTTGCTGTTAAAAAAGTTATGTGCCAGCTAATTGAGACTTTAAGGGCATGAGGGCCAGGTAGTTTTTATAAGATTTCTATTTCTGTAAGGCGCTCTAAATATATTGGATTAAATAAATATAGTTGATACACAAAAAATAGAAAACGTAAATTGGCAAAGCATTACACAAAAATCTTTTCTATTTAAAGGCAGGCTTGGTTAATTCAAATAAATAAAAGATGTTAACAATAAACAACTTCAATAACGATAATGACGTTTGAAAACAAATTGAATCACAGTTGAGTTTAATATTTGGTTGAAAGTAATGATAATATTTACTAATAATTTACACAGAATAATAAATGATTCGCTAATTGTTACCAAAACAGCATCGTAACGGCTGGACGACTCGAAAATTAATCGGAAAGACAACAAATACGATCCAGCAAACCACGCTCGTCGGGTGTAGAACAGCTTCTACTTTATGTAGCAGGCGGAGCTCCAATGGAATAGTTGATTAGCAGTTGATTCATTCGAATACAGGCAGTACTGCAACGTTGCAAGAATCAATTTCTTAATAATATTGAAGGTTTCAACAATTTGGAATGGACAATAAATACAAGTAAGTGAGCTTGACCGAGTCAATTACACAAGAAAATAAGTTATCAAGAAGTGTGAAGCAGCTTCCGTTAAAATAAATCCAGTCCTTAGACTTATAATACAAGTTAAATTTTAAATTTAAATTCTAAAAATGATGATAGCAACTTGTTGCATAAAGAGAAAGTAATATCATAAAAGAATATTTGTTGTTGAAATTTCTAAGCCAAATAAAATATTATAACGAATAAAGGTAAAATCTCAATTTTGAAAATAACTCTTTTTTGAAAATTCGAAAATTGTAGCTGATTTCAAACAGTTGTTGGGAGGTACTTGAGAACAACTTCAATAGATACAGTAACAATCGCTTAATGATTGCAATTTGATAAGTCAGTCGGAGATATGAACGTAAGTAGACATTATCCTTGCAAGTTAAAGTTTGCAAGAATAATTTTTACAATTAAAATATAAGAGAACGCCATGTAGGCAATCGTAGAGACAATTAATGAGCTAACAAAGACTTCAACATTTTTTCGAGCTCTATGCCATTAATTCACAATGTAACAATCGTAGTACCTGCGACAATTTAAATTAAATACTAATCAAGTTTGACTTGGAAATTGGAAGAAAATAACGAAAAAAAGGACGATCTTACGAGTTGTCTCACAGCATCTCGGATACGACACACCCACCCAAACAAAATCAGCTAGTTGGTATATAATAAATGTAGAAAAGAACCCAGAAAACAACAAAAAAATGTAGTAATAACGAAACATACAAGCCGAGGTTTGCTCCAGCGACAGGTAATTCTTAAGAGAACATCAATTCAGTAATTAAAAATTTAGATAATGTATAAGGTAATTTTTTAGAGAACAAAGGAAAGTAAGGTAAAAGAATTACATATCGCCGCAAGCAAGCCCCAACGACGACTATCATTCCACTCCCTGCGCTTCAGGTTCCCCCCGCTAGCCTTGATATTGGTAACAATCAGTTCAAAACAGACATTCTATTTTTAATATTTAACATACTTTATACGACATTAAGGAATGAAACCTACTTACTGACGTTATTACCTAAAAAAAATAATGGTTTTAGAAATACAAATACAGCGTTGCCACTGCAATATCAAAGTTTGAAATTATAAAGGAATTTTTTTCAAAGAAAAATTAATAAATTCTTAATTTTGTCCTTTAATATAATTAAACTAAATGTAACATACATAGTGTTACAAACTCTAAAAAATACAGTCTGCAATTACAGAAACTCCTTAAAAATACCAACATCCACAAAAGCAATTGAAACAACCATACAAAAGAACCCTATTTATACAACAACACTGACTGAAAAACCCCAAAAAAACACTACTACATCACCTAAAACGATTACTGACAAACCCTTTCAAAACGTAACAACTTACTATACTGAAATAAACCCCACAGACATATATACCATGGTAGAAGTTTGTATGAAGCTCAGCAGACTTTAAGAACAAAATAACTTAAATGCCACCTTGAGACGCTTAGTTAGGACTAGACATGAAAACGGGACAAAGATTGCATATTCAGTACCTGGTGCGGTTGATAGAATACAACTGCCTTGTGTCAACTTACCAACAAACTCAGAAGAGCTTAAAAATATCCTTCAAACAGTTTTTAAAAGGAGAGGGGAGGTGCTAGACTTGCAATATTTATACACAGATTACGTGACGATCCACTGACGAATTGTCTTTGACCCTAAACAGAAATGGCCCAACAGTCCACCCTTACAAAACATCCATAGCGAGGCTTTTGCAACATAATTGTCGCCGTAGCGCGATAGTTATGCATGAATTGTGCAAGGTTGCGGAGGATTTTGTGGTGGACATAATGTTACTTCGGGAACCCTATATCAACAAAAACGACATTATACCAAGCATTCCAATATCCAGTACAATCACAGGAGACAAATTGCCAATCGCGGCAATAATAATCTTTAATAAAAACATTACAGCAACTGTAGTGGGACATCTTAGTGATTCCCATTGCATATGTGTTGAAGTAACATCTGATTCGGGTTGCTGGATATTGGTAACTGCCTATTTTCAATTTTCAGATTACATTGAAGACCACCTCGAAAGAATTCGAAAAATTGCTCAGAGATGCACGGACAGATGTGTCATAAATTCTATGGATGCTAACGCCAAATCGCATATGTGGCACAGAGACAGAACAGACGATAAGGGTGAAAAACTAATGGAACTCATACAAGAGCTACATTTAGAGGTCCTGAATGAGCCCAATAATCCACCCACATACCATGGAGTCAACAATACTAAAACAAACATAGATGTAACACTGTGTACAATGCAAGCATATGACAGAGTAGAAAACTGGAAAGTTCATGAAAACGAGACAATAAGCGACCATAACACAATTACTTACAGTATAATTAAAAATCGAGAAAACAAATCATTACAGGCAATAACAAAATTTTTAACTATAAGAAAGCAGACTTAACTCTACTACAAAACGCATACAAACCACCAGACATCATACAAAGAAGTCAAGACATAAACATACACACCAAAATACTAACAGACTCGATCATAGACGCAATGACAGTGGCTATCCCGAAATTTTATCCTATACTTAAAATAAAACCAACGTTTTGAAACAATCATCTATCTGATCTCAGAAGAAACGTCAGAAGATCACGCAAAAGATATCAAACCTCCTTAACTCCGGATCTAAGAACAGCGACACTAAACGAGTACAGGCGAATTAAAAGCCTATACATAAATGAAATATATAAAGTAAAACTTGAGAAGCTGGACCAAATATTCAGAAACGGAATTAAGGACAAATCCATGGGCTTGCCGTATAAGATGACAGCTGAAAAAACACACCAGACTTCTGAGATCAGCACGCTGAGAAAAGAGGACGGGACCTACACCAAGACATAGAAAAATACAGCTACGCACCTAGTATACAGCTTGCCACAAGACGATGACGCAAACACAGACAAGGACTACCAAAAACATTATGGTCAGAGACATATTCCTCCAAACTAAATCAAAACGTATCACACCCATTTACTGCGACAGAACTAAACGACGCCATTAACGGACTATCTAACAACAAGGCACCAGGCCCTGACGACATAAAAAATGAAACTATAAAATCATTAAAAGACCCCATTTCAGCGAATCTATTAGCACTCTATAATGAATACTTATTTCAAAGGAAAACACCTAAGTTCTGGAAACAGGGAAATGTAACCATCCTGAAAAAAGGAACTGGGGAAGACCCACACAGTACAAAATCATACCGACCGATCTGCCTACTCAATACCTTAGCCAAATTACAAGAAAAGCTAATAAGTAACAGACTAATAGAACATAGAACTGAATTCGGCTGCAGCGGAAGCCAATACGGTTTCCGAAAAGGCAGATAGGCGGAAGATACCATGCAAAGATTATTGCGCGCTATCTCGCAAATCAGAGCTAAATACATACATAGTTTTAGTTTGCATAGACATTAGCGGAGCCTTCGACAACCTATGGTGGCCAGCTCTAATGACAGGCCTCCTGAAACTAAATGCTCCACATGATCTTACCATAAGTGTCATCTCCTACTGCCATGACAGATACGCAACCATTAAAGAGAAATATGATCAAGTCACGAAAAGACTGACAAAGGGATGCCATCAAGGATCTATTTGTGGACTTCCCTCTTGGGACATTGTCCCAGACGATCTTCTCCTGGCTTTAGAAGATGATGAGAAAATACTCGCAGCGACAGCCTATACAGATGACATAGCGATTCTCCTAGAAGCATAATCTCGCATAGAACTCGAAAACAAAACAAACGCTGCATAGGAAAGGGTTCAGAATTGGTTCTTGGAAATTAAACTCAAAATATCGCCACAAATAACAACTTACACCCTGGTGAGGGTACAGCTACAGAGGGACCCAGTCATTAAGCTGAATAACAAAACAATCTCCAAAGCCAAAAGCACAAAGTTCCTAGGAGTGGTAATCGATGAAAAATGCCATTTTAGAGAACATGTCGACAAAATTTGCGAGAAGGGAACCAGTGTGATTCAAAAAATTACCAAACTAACACAAAAATATTTTAAGATCCCTCTATATTGTGATAAATTATACCTTAACAACGTCCTTATTGCTATTATAACATATTCTGCCAGTACTTGGAATAAACAACTTAAATTAGGCTCTATAAAGAAAAATGTTATCTGAACATAAAGGAAAGCAATACTTAGAACTACTGGGGCCTTTGGCACAACATCAACAGACCCCCTATTAGTGATTCTGGGAATTTTTCCAGCACACTTATAATTGAAGAGAGCATCCGCAAGATATTGGCTTAACAAAGGCGAAATAGAAAAGGTCAATGAGATACTAGGCCAACAAGTGACGGGAAAATCTGACATCATAAATAACATCATATATCAATGGCAACAAGAATGGAACGTCTCCGCTAAAGGGAGAAAGACGTACTCGCACAGCGCAATAAATAGTTTAATCCTAGTAAAGGAAGGATCCACTTCCTCACAGTAAATGGTCCTTAACCCACATACCTACATAAAAGCAATGAACGAGAGAATAGCTATTGTTTATGTGAAATGAATGGTACACCGGAGTACATAATTTTTGAGTGCGACATAACCAATGACCAGATACATTTTCTAAGAAGCAAACTACAAAACAAAGCGACATCACAGACCTTATAAGACTTTTTAACATTAAAGAAATTGACGCAGTGGACCTATATCCTGGCAAAAGATCTCTATCCTCGATAAAAGATCTGTAAATCAAACACAAAAGACTTAAAACGTATTGCATTTTACATACCAGTATTTTAATTAATATTTTTATTTGAACAAACTTTAATTTCTTTACAATTCTAAATTTATCTCAAGTATCAACGATGCATTGACATGATATAGATCTCTATTAAAATTAGCAAACGGGGTCAGGAATATTGCAAAGTTTAACTTTGCAACTGTGCTGCGTCGTCATTTAACATCAACCTAAATTACATAACATTATACAAATACAGACTAAACATTTTCAACATACATGACACAAAAAGAACTAACAGTAAACTAAATTACATAACATACACACTTACAATTGCGAACCTAAGCACTTAGACGCATATACATAACGCAATTTGACATACAGAAAAATATATTGTAATAAAATACATATACAAATTACAATGCATTTCCTAAACGTTAACACAACCTTGACATATGTAACTATTACCCATAATAACAATTACGCAAATACTACATAAACATGAAATTTTAATACTAACCTAAACACAAACCCAATTAACAGACAAATTACTCTATTACCATACACAACAAATCGCATTGACAAGTTTCATTAAATAAACACTGACATAATACACATGACAACAAATAAGAGGCTGAACCTATCCACAAGACATCAACAATCCTGTTACAATATTCGCAATACCACGTCAAGGAAACAAGTGAAATTACGGATTTACTTTTACTTTGTGCTTCAATTCTTTAGTGTTAATGATTACAAACAACTTCCATTTTTCTTCCTAGTGAAAGTGAAAGTAATAAATTATAGCTCACTTCGTAGTTTTTCATAATTTTAAATGAATTTTCTCTTCTTGGCGACCGGTACGGCATGAACTTTCTCCAGTAATCTTCGGATATCTCGCAGTTAGTAATTAATTCTTTTATAATTAATAAGTAATACATATAAATTTCCAACTAATAATTATTTACAGATCCAACAAGTAATTACAAATCGCAAGGATCATTTAACATAGACAGTAAACAAATTTAGTAGATTAAGGAAACGTTATAATCTTACAATAAGAAATAAAGTTTTCAACCCTCCTCACCCACCCAGGTTATCCTGGATAATATATAAAAATAATAAATTTAGTTAGTTTTAAGAAAATTAGGGTTCCATTTGTTTGGTAAGTCGTGGAGCTAACAAAAAATAAAGATTTTTGATTTGATTGATTTGATTCCACATAATCTCCTTGACATCCAGCACAATCTTCAACTATTTTATTAAATTGTTTGTAAACGTGGCTCAACATTTTAACATTAATTTCTCGAACAGCCTCCGCAATCCTCATTTTTAGAAAATGTACATAATTTCCCATTGGTTCTCTGTACACTTTTTACTTTAAGTAACCCCAAAGAGAGAAATCCACGGAAGTTAAATCCGGTGACCGGGCTGGCGAATTTATTGGTCCAAGACATGCAATCTATCTGCCAGGAAAATGTAAATTTAAAAATTCTCTAATAATCAATATACCATGAGTTGGACACCCATCTTGTTGGAAGTAGATGCGTAACAATTTTTCTTGTTCAAATGATGGCAATAAAAAATTCTCAAGCATTTCCAAGTCATAGTATTGATTTAAATTTCCATTAAAAAAAATAGAGGTCAATGATTCTGTTATACAACATTCCGTTCCAAACATTGACTTTTTGATATGGCTGACTTCTGACGTTAATTCTATAATTTGAATTTTCCTTAGACCAATATCTACAATTCTGTGAGGAAATAGTACCATTTGTCGAACACGTTGCTTCATCACTAAACATTAAATTCTGATAAAATAGGCGACGTTCCAGAGTGTTCTCACCAACCCATGAACAAAACTTGAGTCTAAAAGCGTGATGTGCAATTTCTAAGGAGTGCCTGAATCTAGGTTTATATTGAAGAATTGTATTTGCTTTATAAATTATTTGCAATAATGTATGACGAACATTGAGTTCAGTTGTTCGATTACCTCATAAGATGTTCCGCAACTGATTCGACAACCATAAGGTCACAGTATCATCATCATTGTACGCTTTGCGAGGCTTCTTTGCACCGGCAACTGATCCCATTTCATCAAACTTCTTAATTAATTTCAATTAATTTCTTTACAGCTGTTTTGCTTACACTTACATTCGCGTATTTTTACCATTAAACAACTGTAATGCATATTTATGCGAAACTTTTCCTATACCATAACATTTCACCAGGTAAATTTGCTGCTCCAACGCCAACATTTTTGTCAGGTTAACCTCGCTGAACTGTCAGTAAATGTTGTTGGTTAATGAGTAATACATAGGTAATACGATACTGATGTGACATTTGCACTTATTTATATTTAAAATCAACAATTTGATATAATTTCAAGTTTTTAATCTTATCTTAAGTCACTACTGGATTTTTCTTTGACTATAAGGGGTTTTGAAACAAGCAAAATTTTTTATAAAGAATAAGTTTTTCTCCTAAAACTAATATTAGAAATGTTTTACCTATAGGAAAACTCATGACCTTGCCCACTGTATATAGGGTGGTGCTTGGCTATGCATTATAACTAAGCTGTGTTTGATGAATTCTAGTAACAGTTATCAAAGTTACATCAGTGGAAATTGACCCACATATAGGAGTAGGATCTGATATAATTAGATGTGGTGATTTCACCAGTACTGATCAGTACTGGTTTTAAATATAGTAAAAGCATCCCGCAAGTGATTCCGATGACGAATATTTTGATTCCCATGCGGATTACGAAATTTTTGGAGAGTCTGATAATGAAATGAGTTCTGAGGACGAATACTCTATTATAGACCATGGAGAAATTAATATGTCTGTACAGTTTTGAGACTGGAAGGTTATTTCTGAGCCTTTTGCTGACCAGAGGCACTCCAACCTGCTATATTTCGCCCTTCTTTACGAATATCATCCTGGCATTGATATTGATTTCTAAAAACCTATCAAGGGGTGCCAAAAATAGTTGGGTATCTTTGCAAATGGATGAATGAGCGGGGTCTCATGTATTTAGCAGAGAAGTTTGTTTGAAAGTCTATGGTTTATACTGTAAGGATACATCCATAGATGAGATGTATGTCTTTATTTTTTTTTTGTTGCTGATGAGTATGACTTACCTACCCAAACTGCACGACTACTGGAGGAAATAATTTTTATTGAAATGGCCACCAGTGTTTTCTGAAAGAATATTGAGTAAAGATGCGTAAATTTTTTAGTTCTAGAATCGCATGATTTTTACAAACGTTTTTATATTTACTAAGCTTTTCCTCCATTTTGAAATTTCTTAGGTTCAGCTGTCCACATAGCGCTAATAAATCAAAATTATTGACATGTATCGTATAGCAACGCTTTTAGCATATTTGCGTGTAATTACTAATACTGATTGATGTAGACGAAATGCGCAATTGACGTTGTATAAAGGTTATCTGCATTTCATGCAGTACAGAAAGACAAAAGTTCTTTATTTGCGATAAAATTATTTTGTTTGTGTCCAAGTGATCCTAAAATGAGGAGATATACTTACAATTTTACGATAAGGACATTTACAACGTATTCTTTATACCAAGTCCAGAAACATTATCGATGACAGAGAATAGTAGTACACTTCTTGAAAAATTTACTTGACGAAAATCGTGAAGTGGTTTTAGGTAATCGATACTTATCTGTTCGTTTAGCGCAGTTTCTGCTAACAAAGAATATAAGAAGGGGAATCCCACATGAAATTACTGGGATTTCTCTGGAAGAACATCAATCATGCTTCGTCTGCAATAAAGATGTGTTGGTTGTAAGATTTAGAAACAAACGGGATGTTTATGAGTTTACAATTAAATTTTACAGCGGGTTTTCAAGAAAAAGAAAGATATGATACTTCTTCTAAAGCTATAATTTCGTACAAAAAACTTGAACAAGTCAAGCACTATAATAAGAAAATGGGTGCAATAGATGTGGTGGACCAAGAAATTGAACCATATAATGCTGCAAGGTTTTCTTACGGCCTTGAAGTAAATGCTTAAAATTTTCAAAACGCTCATTAATAAAATATACTAAGTTCAGATTTTTATTTTGAAAAATAAAAATTCGTGAACGAAAGGGTTAAAGTATATAAAAATATTTTATTAGCAAAAACAGATTTATTTAAGATGCATACTACTATACATAATGCACAATTTTATATCAGAATAGCCTATATATTAATTATGTCCGAATTTGGCTTTCTTTGGTGATTCTTTTTATTTGCAATTTTAATAGATTGTACAGGATGTTTTAAATGATATGAGCATTTTTTGGCCAAAATCGTAGTGAAATCAACATCCTATGGTTATTTAAATATTAGGTATTAGATTATTTTTTATGTTCCTTAAATGTTTAATATACCCCATTTTAATCCCATTTTGATATTCTTTAAATAAAATTGGTTTATATATAGGCCGTCTTAAAAGGCAAATGTATATTTTTAGCAATTACTAAACTGTTTTCGAAATCGTCGCTAAGTCAATACCACAGAACGACTCGTTTCAATAAAGGTTTTGTAAATAAACACACGATGTGCTACAGTCCAACGTTCCATTGCTACTGAATTGGATTTATCAACTACTAAATATCAACAACCATTCCGAACACATTCGATAAACGCCAACGCACATAGTAGTCGTTTCTAAGACACCAAACTGTCTTATCGGCCCCTGTATAATAAATTCAGGGTTTAGATCGCCAGAGATGCCCTAATGGAGAAATTAGAGGTGAAATTTACAATTCGGTCAATGTTTTCTAAAAATACCCTCAATTTACGTCGGATTTAGACATTTTCTGATACGGAGGTGAAACTCTGTCCTACATATGTGAATACCGTTAAGTGTTTTACATATTGATTGCAGTTTTCTAAGGCATTTTTGTGATTCGAGTGTAATCATTACCTACCGGAGCCTTCATAAAATCGTAGTTTATTACCATCAGATAAATTATTGCCTAAACTTATATTTTACATTTAGAAGCGAAGCCATCACGGGTGTTTTTGTCATTTAATTTAACGGAATTTCTTTCGGCTTATTTAATCAAATTAGTTAATTTTACAAATATTTTAAAAACTAATTTTTATTCTCCCATATTTTAAGTTTGCAGCCCAGATTTTACTTTGTCGCCTTCTTAGTTCTTCTAGAGATGTGCCCCTTTGTTTGGAATCAAGGGGTGGGTTTTGATTCGATTCAGTCTTCACAGAGTATTGTGAAAATAATTTCCAGCTGCCACCTTAATTATTTTTGTTATCTAGTTTATTTCTACTTAAATTAAGAGTTTTTGTAGTAATTAATCTTCTTTTTATTTATTTTATTCTAATGTTTCACTAATGGCCTTACTGGTTATCATATTTGGGATTCTTTATGATGGCCTAGTGTCCTTTCTATATTAATTTTCGATGACAGCTTCAGCATGGCTATCTTAGATGGAAGGCTGTCATTTCGGATTAATTTAACTTCGTTAATATCCAGTAAGGTCGGAACCTTAATGCCAAATCGCTTGATTGGCAACGTTTGGCCTTATCATAGCTTGTGCCCCGAAATTACAGTTTTAATGTTTACTTCCGTTTCGAGAAGTCGTTGTTAATCGAGTTTAATTATTTTATTGTTATGTCTAGTACAAATACACTAAACTGACTGAAAGCATCGTTCCAACTACTATAATTAACTGGAGAACCGTTTAATTTATTTGAAATATTCATTAATAGCAGTTATATAAATTTCGAGTTAACATTGTTTTTTGTGTCAATTGATATGATGGAAAAGTACTACATAAATTACCTAATTACTAAATAAACTAACTCAGTAATTAAATTACTTATTAACTTCCAAAACATGGTAAATTTTATTTCTATTCTTGATAACTTATAGTATGTTCGCTATGTTCTATGTAGTTTTATATGAAATATTTTAGGAAAGCATATAACCTTTTTTAACCTTATGCAATATTTAACTAGTAGTAACTAATTAATTTTAATAGTCTTTATATTTTATATTATTAGATATGATTTTAATTTCAGACTTTTGTTTTATATATTAATTAGCATTTTATTCGCAATTAATTGTATGTTTTATACAATATTGAATTGAAATATTGTAGAATATTAAAGTCAATATTGACACTACTTTAAATGTGTAATTGCTGCGCCATTCATCAGAGTCCAGGAAGTAAGTTTGCCTTTCCTTTGATTTCTATTGCCGATGTTGGTTATTTTCAACGCAAAAGGTTGTTTCCTTGCTCAGTCATGAACGGTCATTTATAGACATAGTCAAAAGACACGAATTTCTAAATGTAAAATCTGCAATGCTAAAAAATAATTGGATAGGATACAAAATTTTTTAAAACAAACTTGATCTCCTACAGTAACCCATTAATAAATTTGTGCCCGCCATTCTAGCGTTTTTTATGGTTGTACTCTATTTAGCCAAATTGCCTGATTTATTTATGAGAATTACATATTTTATATATCGCATCATAAAAATCATCGCCGTTTTGATTTTTGAGGTTGGTTTAGGCAATTTACTATTATTTTACAGCGGACACTTCGGCTTTGTGTCATTACTTACTGTTATGGAGGGTAGCTTCTGTGGGAATAGGTACAGGCGTTGCTTTAATAACAGATACAATATGGTTATGGAACACAATGTTTGAAAAATTTTTATTTTTACCTGTTATTGCCTCACTTTTAACTTTTTGGCTCACCCTGTATACGTTTAGGTGGACTTTTTATTGCTTAAGATTTATTACTTTTGATTTTTAATCTATTTATGTGTTTTAAAATTTGTGCGCGCCTTTGCTCTTTTTGAAACTTTTATCACATTGCTGCTGTTTTGGAAAGCATTTGTTTATAAAGTGTATCTTTATAATTTTTCTGTATATAACTTGTGTTATTTAAAATGCTTAACATGTTGTACTACTGGTTGTGGTTATGATTATTCGGCCGATTTTGTGGCAGTTTTCTTGATTTCGTTTTTGTAAAAATGCAATATTTTGTGATTTTCATGATTTTTATTATACCTTGAAAGTTATTTATTTTAATTACTTAAAGTATTTACTGTGATTATTTGATTTTGCTCAATTACTGAGTCGGAATATGATTTTATGCTTTTATTTAAATACGAGGGGAAATTTTTATATAATCTAGCTATGAAAACAACAAGTGACAATCGTCATTTTTTGATGCAACTTACTGTGATATTTATAGATTTACTTGCCAGATTTTGTTCAAATCAGACAAAAATTGCAATTTCTGCGGAGGATTAAGTGTGAGAAAATGAGTTAAGTAAAGCTTGAATTTAGAAGCGCTATAGAACAAAGGAGAGAAATAAACCAAAAGTTATTTATGAAAGGACGATCGGCGTATACGGAGAAGATACGCCATGTTATTTTACAGTAACATTTTGCAGAGAATCAATTCAAGATGATACAAAATGGGGAAGGCTTGTGGAAGCACGAAGCATCGAAAACATCCAAAAAGTTGAAGATTTGGTTTTGACAGATGGAAGAATAAGGGTTTCAATAATTGCTAATGACAGTAACCTTAAAAATTTTACTGTTAAAAAGGCCAAGTAATCATGGACAGAAGGTTATGCTGCTTTGTAAGGTTTATACGAAACGCCATAATAATGCGAAACGCGATCTAACAGAATTCCTAAAAATCCTACGCGTTTTTGCTATATTAATAAATACGGAAGTGTAATTAATAAGACTGAATTAAGAACTTCACAAACTTTAAGAAAGTGTCGAATACCGTGCGCGAGTGTAGTACAAGTTTAGTTTAAATTAATAATAGAAAATTTCCTTAATTAAAAGCTGGTGTAAAAGTTCTATAAACTAATTAAATAAGATTACGCAACCTAATGCAGATATTAGCCGTTACCGTCTGAAAGTAGTCAAGATCATTGTGATAATTATCTGCAAGTAACATACACAATGATTTCCAATTACTGAAATATTAATTAATTAGTAAATAACTAATTAAGAATATTGAATCACGTTGCGCAAGCAAATTGTTTAAATACATGCAGTTGTTATTCGTATCAGTAAGATAGTAAATAAAGAAAGCCAGCTAAACGAGTATTCGCGGAACAAAGAACACGAATACCAACTTAAGTATAAATAAGACTGTTCCACAAACCGAAAATCAGTCTTCATATGAGACTCAGTACGGAACGTTACTTAGTTAAAATACCGTAAAACCTTTTTATCCAGTAAAGATGTTTTATTAATAATTATTACAGCACTGTCGACGCAACTTCCCTAGGACTCATCAATCTGTTGAAAGCCTGATTGCTATTCAAAACCGTTGGAGGCGCCGTATGCTAGAGTTCTTAATACAAAGATTTTAGAACGCCGTTCTAGACACCGTTGCTCCGCAACGAATATAGACCGAGTTCGGAATAGTGTGACCTCGGAATCTTTCATAACTGAGAGTACCTGGTGTTATTGCCGCCGAATTGTAAATTAGACTATCGCGGAGTCGTTTGCAAGAACGTTGCTGATTGAAAACGACGCCTAGCGTCCTTTAGCGTCATTGTGTGTTGTGTTGTAGCTATAGCGGATGCACGTTGACGCTGAACCGAGACCCACCACCTAACGAAATAGTCTGTCGTTTGCAGATGTGTAGTTAGGTTGCCGTTTACAGAAACGACGTTATTTCAGCAGAGATGGTTGGTGCCTATTGTGTGGCATTTCTGGTCGCGGATACACGCCAGCCCCTCGCCACCGTTCGGCACTGTACGAGCTACGCCCCGAATGCCGCTGAAAGCGACGCCCGCATATATAAACCTCTAAGCATACCGCTAACCCGTGCGTTCACATATATGAGGAGAACAGGAATTAAGCAAGCCTGGGAAACTTGTGCCAGCCGTTCGCTTGAGAGCCGCGGCAAGATTCATAATACGCCCATCTTACGAGTTTCACTAATCGAAACAGAGGTATACAGGACCAATAAGAACTACACAAAGAACCACCCCTCACGACTAAGAGATACCACCATGTAGAACGCAAGTTCATTATTCCTCGTACACTATTCAGTAGGGACCGAAACGTCACAGCTTCATGACAACAGCGGGGTACATAAAGCTCGAAAAGTCGAAGAAGTAATCCGCAACTGTTGCTTCCTAGTAATGAGACATCCACCCTACAGTCGCAGTTGGTACTAAGCGACTATTACTTATTTCCTAAGCTTAAAAAGCATTTACGGGGACAACGTTTTTCTTCTGATGAGGAGCTAAAAAACTATAGAAGAGGTTTTTGCAGACCTACCGAAAGAGTTTTTTTTCTCAGGGTATAGCATTACTGGAGAAACGTTGGAGTAAATGAATAAATGTTGAAGGAACCAATATTGAAAAATAAAATATTACTTTGCGTTCAATTGTTTTTATTCATAAAAATCTCCCCTCGTAAGATAAAATGAAAGGTTAATAATCACATTTTCCGTGTTCATTCCTAGTTTTAAACCTATGCTAAATATGTAGAGCTTCTATGCTATTTATATACCATACAGGAATTCGTATTAACATTTGAACTCTTTGATCTTAATTAGTCCTACGGACTTCTAAATGACAGTTTTAATGTAGCTTAACTTGAGAGTCATCGCGTGGATGCGCTAGTATCTAATTTTGCAAAATAATGTATGCTGTGCGTTATTTATTTCTTAATTTAAACTTGTTAATGTGCAATAATTTTATTATTATGGTCGCGGATTCTGGTATAGTGTTTCGGATTAAACCTAAGTGCGCATGTAGTGTGTGTAATAGTTTATCTGTTGCCGAACGCCGGTTTTACCGTTATCATCAGGTAGGCTTATTTTGTATTTCTTTTTGACGAATTTTTAACTTTAATTTGCTAATTTGCTCGGTTTAGAACACGTTTTCACGTTAAATCTTTCTGCGGCTCAATTTCTTTCAATAGAATCGAACTTAGGTTCGGCTGTTAAGTTTTTTCGTCTTACACCCTTTGAAAATGGCAACGTATGTTTCAAAGGCCTTTCCTAATGTATTTAGCTTTTGTATATGGGAAGGTCGTGGTAATTTGAAAATTGACGAACTAATTTTCCAATGTAGGAGTACACGCAGAGTACCGTTAAATAGTTCTCTGAAAATGGTTCTCGAAACTAATTTCCCAATGCAATAAGAAGTGCACGGGGAGCGATCTAGAATAGTAGTTCTAGCTCTGGTGAACTAATTTCCCAATGCAGTTAGAAGTGCACGGGGAGGAACCTTAAACGGTTCTGTTCATAGATTAAGTTATAGGTTAGTTATAGATAAACAAGTCCTATGCATTATTTTAGAACAATATTTACAGCGCCCTCTTTAGTTTGGCCGCAACATTTTAACAATAAAACCCGGGATATGTGAAATATTATTAGGATGATAAGTACATCATGGTTCAATAAAAGCTCACAAAAACATTGATTAAATGCAACGAAAACAATCAAAAATTTTTGTAACTCTAGTTAAACCAATATTTCACACTGAATTGGGGCATTTCTTCATTTCCATCGTGTTGGAAATAACCGGTCAAAACACAAACTATGTATTTTATAATATTTAATACAAGTGTAAAACATAAAATTTATAATAAACACTTAGAACATAAAAATTTTATTTCAAAATACCTTTGGCTTTACGGTTTATTTTATTTTTATAATTTTTAAATAGTGATCTCTAGCTGCGACTTTTATTGCATGTTTTTTATTTATTGTAATTAATTTACCACTTAAAATTCTATTTATAGTTTTACATCAGCTAAGTATTAAAAGGTATACAAAAAATTCTACAAATTGTTTTAAGACATTATGGTATTTACAATACTGATATTAAATTCGTTGTTGGGTATAAATATCTTGTAAGTTCATTACATTTAAGGCACCTTCAATAACAGAAGTCCATTTCTGAAGCATTGTTCCTCTTTATTGGGATTAGGTAATCTATAATGTTCTATACCCATTAATTCAAGGCATTATTATAAGTTTATGAAATAACTATGATAACTATGTCCTGGTACACAATATTTTCAATACAATATTTTTAACGTTTTTAAGGTCTAATATTAGAGTTAAAGGTAATACTCAAAAATCGTATATTAACACAAACTAACCTTTACTTAGTCTATGACACAAATACAAAATAGGTTATGTGGTTATGTTATTGTGTAATTTTACAATTTTTCCTATAGTGACCTCTTTAGTTTGGCCACTGAATGTTTATATATATATATATATATATATATATATATATATATAT
>JAHWXV010356925.1:0-10888 GCA_024586415.1 Phrixothrix hirtus
TAGTATTACAATGTAACTAAATTTTATTAAATATTTCGAAAATAACTTAAGATAGGTATAGGGAACCCCCATATCAATCGACGTAGAATTTAATTTTACACCAGATCCTGAAATAATGTAGAGTGTTCTATTTGAAAAAATTGAGAAAACTGTGTCTGAAGTTGTCCATCTTTAAAAATTAATTCTGGTTATCCTGTATGCAATAAGGCCACGGAATATGAACAGGAGTATCTCCAAACCTTCAGTAATAGTTACTTACAGTAAAATTTGTTAAACTTTATATTTGTGTATATGTAGTGATTTTTTAATGAGAGGACGACACTTGTAGTTTATTTTACAAAAAAATGTATATCTTTAAAACCACTAACTGGATAGTACTAAGATTTATAATATGAATAACGATTACTAAAATACATACCCAAAAGCAAAAATATATAGGATATTCTATTTAAAAAAATTGAACTCCACTGTGTCACCTTTTTCTAGAACACCCTGTATAATCAAAAATAATTTTAGAAAGTGCCCATTTACCTCCTGAACAGTTTATGAAAATTTAAAATCTCTATCTATAATATCATATCAATCAATATGGAAGGCCGACGCACTAATGCCCCACCCGGTATAAAAGAATTTTGTAAATAGGTTCAATAAGGCCCAAGATATAGCGAAATGTAATTTGGTAATCGTTTGAACCGCTGGAACAATTTCAGATTGACTTGATGTTACACCCGCGTCTTTTTCTTGCCGCACGAATGTTATCCCATAAAAACGCATGGAGTATCTAATCTGGTCGGTTGATTTGAATTAAAAATAGAGAAAATATTTGAAACTACAAATTCTCGAAACCTTCCTTGTGCTAATATAGAGATGATAATTAATTTTATAATAGTAAATGTCAATTAAAACCAACCGAAAACCAGTGAAATTAAACTTCAGCGGTACCTAGCTAATACTTTAAACACATTTTATTTCTTAATACAATAAATTGTTTCATAATGGAATTGGATACTAAACATGTATTTGATACACAGCAAGCATAAATTTAATCAACTTAAGCTGCAATAAATCTTATTAATTATTTATTTTATTCTAAACTGTTTATTATTTATTAATATTTATTTTTATAGACATTTTAATGGTGAACTTTTAAGTTAAAAAATCCTCTTATAAGCAAAAACATGTTATATATAAATGAGGACTATTGTGCACAGATTATTTTATTTCATTAAATGTAAAATATAACAATAGTACGATAATATTTCATTATTAAAATATATAATATTTTACAGTTAAGGAAGAGAAAATATTACGGTGGTTCAGCTATCGCTTACGTACACATAAAAAGAAAAATTTTTGTAGTAATTTGTTGATCAGATTCACATCTAAATGTATGAGATAAAACATCGGGTTTCATTCGTATTCTTGTTTTACCGTACTCATAAAAATTTTTCAGGTCTTCCTTTAGCTATGAAATTATTAAATTTAGTTAAATTAAAAATAATCAGTCGGTATTACATTAAAATGATCCTCCCATAAGTAAAGCGTCGATTTTGGAGAAATTTCCGCAATATTTTGTCTTGCAACCATAAACCACATCTTTCTTTCTGTCTTCGTTACGCGTAGAAATCTTTTAAGCAACGTTATAATGTCTGTATTTGTACATCCTGGCACAAAACATCACTTTTTGGAAGGCATATTAAACACATAATTTTATTTGATTATTATAGAAGTCAATTAGTACCTGAATTTGAAACCTCCCGCTGTGTCAGCTTAAAAAAATATATATGTATCTTTAAAACGGCGTGTGACGAATGCATCTAATCTCGCTTTAACGGATATTTATTTATTCCTTAAAAACGTTAATTGAATTAAAAATCATTACAATGTACTTTTATATTCACAATTTATCTAATTTTGATTAAAGTTAAAAATTGGTTGACCTGCCTTTTGGATGGTGCTTACCTAGAGAAATAATTTCAAAATTAACAGTACAACTTTTCTGAGACGTATTTAATAAACTGTTGAATATAAATTGACTTTGCCAACTAGTTATGTTTGTTATACAAAAAACAAAAGGCATGTACTGTTTTAATGTCAGAAAACTTAAAATCTTAACAAACCTTGATTAAAAATGAGGGATATTATCCAGGAAATTATATTTCGTGATGAAAGAATTTAGAGAGATGGTAATTTCTATAAAATCAAGGACACAGCTTGTACTTCATTGAAAGTTAGCTCCTATATGCCAAATATTGAACCTAACTGATACTTGTACATACTCGAAGTGTTGAGGCAAACCCGTAGAGATATAGTCAGTTGCCTTGTTAGAGATTAATTAAAATACGACAGAAACAAGATCAAATGAAGCTCCTAAACCAATTCCATTCCGTAAAAGTTTATCACTTTTGTTTATTTATTTTTGCGGTTAAAATGTCGGGATGCGGAAATTTCCTTTATCCTCATAGCTTTAACTACTATAGCCATTTCGTCATACCTACTAGGATTTAGTCGAACCTGGGGTGATCCAGCCTCAGTAGAAAGTTTTAGGTGCCAAACATCATTTTGACACAGGACCTACGATTTTATTTCCTTATCCTAGTAGTTGCCACGTATAATTTTAAATTTTTTACCCTGAAAAGTTTACCAAATTTGACTTGATTTGGATCCGCATTTTTAGGCATAAGAACAAATATGGTGACCACTACATCACCGAATCTGGAGTTTACCACTTTCATTTAAGACGTTATTCGATGGATTAAATTTATAACAAAAGTTCCATGACCTGATACAAAATTGCAATTATTCATATTACAACTAAATACCAGGAACTACTTTTAAATCCCTCAGATCAAAACAAATACAAATACAATAATATGAGTAACTGCATAAATAACGTTTGACATAATTTGTCAACGTGTTTGTATTTGCAGCTATGATAATTTCGCTACATAGCAGAAGCCCAAGGCCAAGGCACTTCGCTCTCAATAAACACTTTTATGCACCAAACATAATATCTTAAAGGGACTACGATTTTAGTTCTATATCCGAAAAGAAAACATATTTCGAACCCGGCCATAGATGGGTTTGAAACCGCGTCCTTTGGATCCAAAGGCAAACATGACAGCTGCTGAGCCATTGATACTGCCTTTTGAAATTGTATTGACATAATTTTAATTATATTTATTTAATAAGAGTATTTCTTAAATCTATCGAAAAGACAAATTTAGTAGACTCAATATTAGCAAACATTGCAGTATTTTAATTTAAACGGCAGTTTAAAGCTTTTAAATATGAAAGCTTGTATTTAAATGTTATATTGTATTTAGTGAGCAAAAATATGGTTATGAACCATTGAATAGTTTGTTGAGTATCTTTTATAACAATATTTTCCCATTGTCATTGCAGATAAATCCTTTTCTTGAAAATATTTTTCATAAAAGCGTTTATTTATTACTGTAACGAAACTAGTTCATTGGTTAAAGGACTATATTTATATGTGCTAAATTACACGTGTTTATTTCCACCTATTCACTTAAGTACTTATTTTATTGTACTCTAATAATAAACATTTATATTACTATTTATTTATAACAGCTTTTGACAATACAAGGTTTTAAGCAAAACTAAAAACTAAAGGAATTCAATCTGCTGTTTTATATAGAAAGAAGTCTAGAAAATTTTATATTAGTCAGAAATAAAATTATTCATAATACTGTTGCAATACATTTTAATACCATGATTCATTACTATAACCTTGAATTTATTTATTTAGATATCAGTTATATTAATGAGTCATTTGTGATTACATCATTTATCTTAGTTATATGGAAGTTTCTGGATTGTTCTAGAATGTTCTATTGAGTTTTTATTGTTTCTAATTTTGTTTTGTTTTAAAAGATAAATATTTAGATAGAATAGTTCTAGATAAATCAGTAAATGTTTTAATTATAATTAATGCATTAAAAACTAAAATAAAACGAAAATGTTAGTAATATGCAGCGCACATGACCCTTAAAAATAAATGCGGGGTAATTTAAAAGCGTTGAGAGAATTTTTGCAATTAGCTCATCTTTAGAATATATACAATTTTATAGAACTTAAATCTACGTAAAAACGGTAAATTTTCTTATCTAAAATAACGTTTTAAATAAGGACATGGCACTTTTAAATGAAACGGTTCAAAAAATACGCGTTCTAGAAATGTTAATTTTAAATTTTATTGTTGTTCATTACCAGAAATATAATAAAAAGCAAATTATAATTTTATTCGAATGAAAATTAGCTAATAAGTACACTAAAGTAAAGAGTTTTTATTTCCTACTTCGGACTTGGATTAGTATTATTTATTCAAACTACGAATAGTTTTCCAAAGCGCTGTTAAAGTTTTGGGCACTGTATACGAGTAGATCTAATTCGACAGTATGATTTATTTTTAAAAGATTAAAGATGTATAAATCCATCTACACAGACCGTTTTCGAATCTTAGAGCAGTAGATCCAAGAGAAATACAGGGTGTCCACGAAATAAACACATCTGTAAAATATTTTCATCTAATTCGTTAACAGTTTCTTAAATTTGCATGAAAAAGTTGTCGTGCCTATTGACCGATATTCGACTAAAAATATTATTTAGAAACATAACATCATTTGGCAGATCAAATTACGATGGATGCAATTCGTAAAATAAACGTATACATGTGCAAGTATTTAAAACAGCATTTTAACTATTTTAAAATCATTAGTGGTAGGCAGCAGTATTTTATAATAACTTAATAAAATTAACGTAAGTTCATTTATTTGAAATGAAATGCATTTGTTAAGGGATAGGTATTTAAAATATTCGTCAAGCCACTTTCTTTAGCATAAATAATGTAAAACATATACTTAATTTTTAATATGTTAATCAGTGTCAACTAAGATAGCCAGGGTTAAAATAATCCTCGCAACCCGTGTAATTCATAAAACGCATTTTTTCAAGACTTATTGGGAAAACCTAGTTTTCCTAAAAGATCATGTTTACCTTTAAAATAAATATATTCGGACTTTCATATGAAATAGTCGCTCAATTATATAAATAATGTTTTTATTCTAAATTAACAAGTAGTGGAAACGAAAAATTTGTGTAATTTTAGTGCTAATTTCAAAACACTGCGCGGTTATAAAACTTAATTTTAATATTTTCCCAAAGGAATACGGTAGTTGCTATTTATGTAGCGGGTATAATAAACAAAAACACATATTTATTATTTAAAATGGTTTTATTGTTCATCAAATATTCTCTGCGACGGTCAATACACTTTTGCATACGTTTGAACCAATTTTCATAGCACTTTTTCCATTCCGATTGAGGTATCTCAAAAACATGCATTTTGAACGCATCAACCGCTTCTTCTGGTGTCGAAAATGCTGACCGTGTACCTTATTCTTCGCGTACGGGAACAAAAAGAAATTATTGTGTGACAAATCAGATCTTTACGGCGGATGGCCTATCAATTCGATGATTTGACCGGTCAAATATTGAGTTGCTTAGACCGATGTGTAGGAGTTCGCATTATCCTGGTGAAGAATGCTTCTACGTCACTTGTTGTTTTTTCTTATTTCACCAAACACTGCTGGCAAACAAATGGTTGTGTACCATTCAGAATTGATCGTTCTACGATTACCTAGTAGTACTATAGCGACGAGTCTATTTATCCCCAGAAAAACAGGCGACCTTTTACTTTCAAGTGCTTCTTGCGCGAACAACTTTTGTGGGGTTTGGCTCATCTTGGAAGACCCCTAAGTCGACTGTTGTTTACTGTCGGACTCATATGCATAGATTCAAGATTCATCACCTTTGTAGATGTTACACACAACTTTTAAAGTACTGTGATTGTATTTTTGGAGCATTTCTTTGCATCAATCAACACGAGCCTGTTTTTGAGAGATTGCTATATTTTGCGAAATTCAGCGCAAAAAAATCTTTTTCACGGCTAAATGTTCATGTAAAATGTTATATATGCTTGTTATGCTAATGCCCAGAGATACTTCAATCTCACGGTATAGCATATTACGATCTTTCATTATTAGTTCGCGCACAGCATCGATTGTTTCTGGTACAACCGCTGATTTTGCTTAAGTTCGTCAATGAGCAAACGACAGCCATGATTAAATTCACTAAATCAGTTTTATAGTGGTTTTAGATGGTGCTTAATCGCCAAAAGCGGAAGTGAGTTGATCGATGCACCGTTGTTGAGATAATCTACATCAAAGGTCGTAGTAAATCATCGCATGAAAATGTTCATGAGTTAATTCCATTTTTTTATGACGATGAAATTTTCAAGTCACAGTAAACAACACAAATAGCGTTCATACGACAAAACGTTCTGAGTATGTACAGTGTCAAAAATGTCAAACTTTACGATAGTTGTCAGATGGCGCCTTACATTGCCAGTAGTGTCAGTTCCGAATACATAAATAGCAAACTGCGTTGTAGATCAAACTGCAGTCAACTTTCAATGTACTAAAAATTTCTCAAAAATCATCATCGGTCTACACTATTATAAAATTCTTGAGAAACCGTACCTTTCTTGTAAAATTAGAACGCACAACATTTTATTTCACTTCTATTTGATATTTATGATTGTTTCGATTATTGTTTCGTTTAATAGAAAATGTGTTTTATTTCTCTGAATCCAATCACCTCTGGCTGTAAAAATATTTAAGTGAAGTGAATAAATTAAAGGAGCAAGTTGCTAGATATGAATTTTCATTGATTTTAAACTCCAAGTAAATTTTATTTAATTTATTTAATGAGTTTATTAGAGATATATACTGATAATGCAAGTGTTATTTGATATCAATATGATACGACATAGAACTAAATATTAATAGGTACCTAAATTTTTATTAAATTTTAAAAAGTTAATATTTTGGCTAGTAAGCCAAAAAATTTTTCAAAATAACTAAAAAATGGAATTACTTCCATTATATTTGATAATTTTTACAAAGAGATATCTTTAAACATTTTTGAAAAAAAGTATTTCATCGAAAAATATACTGTTGCAACCATTATGAATAAGAAAATCTTATATCATTTCCATGTCATAAAAATAATAATTATGTAGAAGTATTAAGCATTATTTTGCTTAAAAGTCTTCCCAGTCGATATTAATAAAGTGAACTTGATGTCGTTGGTTAATCTTTATTGATCCAAACGTTTTCGTTCATTAAATTTGCTAGACCAATAAGAACATTTTCAAGAATATTACAAGTTTAAGTTGTTACATTAACTGCGAGGCGATATATGGTTTTTTGCAGATTTTGGACGGTATTGTTAGACTAAAACAAATAAATATACGTCAAAAGTCTTCTTATATTCATTGTGAAAGGAGTACTTCTTTAAAAATTTGATTTTATTTTTTATAATTAATTAGACTTAGTACTAGGTTAGTGCATGCTTTGTTTTTAATATTTTCTTTGTGTGTTGAATTGGTTTTAATTAGTTTTGTGCTTGGCCCTCTTGTAGATTTTGTACATTTAGTTTTGTTTCTTGGATTTTTAATTAGGATTAAGATAATGAGAATTTTTTATAGTTTTTGATTTAATTAACCTTGTGATAAGGAAACACTCCTTTTGTAGTAAATTGCAGAACGGTAGTTCTTCAAAACTATAAGACTATAAAAAAATTGTCATTAAATTAATCCTAATTAAAAATCCAAAAACAAAACTAAATATACAAAACCTACAAGAGGGGCCAAGCACAAAACTAATTAAAAACAATTCAATATCCTCATCTTTTTCAAGAACGAAAAAAGCATGCAAACAAAATACCAAAAACAAAGCATACACTAATCTAGTACTATATCTAACTAATTATAAAAAATAAAATCGAATTCCTGAGGAAGCACTACTTCCAAACTAACTATACGGAGAACTTTAACGTGTGTTTTTGTTTTAGTTCAACAACACCGTCAAAAATCAATTAATAATAACTTAAACCGGTAGCATCCTTGAAAATATTCTTATTGTCCCAGCCAATTTAATGAATGAAAACGTTAACCAACAACATTAAGTTGGCTTTATTAATAGGACAATTCAAATAAATATTTTGGAGAAGACTTTACAGCAAAATAATACTTAATTATTACATCCCAAATTCTCACATACATAGATTATAAAAATTTTAAAAACAATTTAAACTTTACTTAGATTTGATTTGGCATAACGTCTAAGATTAATAATGAATGTGTACCACTAAACAACTATAGGTATATTATATACTACCAACTAACAGAGATTATATAATAGTAAAATGGTTTGTGTACTATTAAGTTGCTCAAATTAGAATACAGATACGGCTGAACTGTTTATATCACGGATACCCTATATAGCGCTCAGAAATGCAGTAAATATTAATTTATAGCGGTAAATGTTAATCAACGCTTTCGATACATTTACAATATATTCAAATTGAATATAACCTTCAAATTTTTACAAGTCGTGATAAATTCTATAGAACGGAAAATTGATTTCATTATTCATTTTTAAGTTTAACGATTTAATAAATCGCGATCTCTTACAATAATGTGATGATAAACAACATAAGAACCCGAACCAAATAACTTGTTATCAAATACATATACCGGTTGCACGTATGTAAAATTTTAAAATATGTACACAAATTAATCTTCTGTTTTCGAGGGTATATAATATATTCTGCTTCAAATCGCTTTAATATTCGAAAACATCTATTGTTTACTTGTATACGTATTATTTGTACTTTCTCCAAAAAGGTTATACTATCTGTAAAAACTGTGCTCTCGACTAAAGCAATCTTTTATGACACCAAGTACATACAATATTTGTAAACTGTTGTTGGAATTTGAGTTTAGAAGGTTGTTTACAGATCCTCTATGTATATATACATCCAAAGTTCACAACTGAATTATCAAGGTCAGGTCCAATTGGCGTATACGTTCACGTTTCTGCTTGAAGTTTATATGTGTCAGGTCCAAAGTGACATTTCTTACCCTCTTCGTCATTTAAACGATTTAAATCTCAAAGTGGTAATACACTTATGATGCTTAAGTGTACAGACAAAATACTGGATACTGGATGATAACTTAAATACATATAAACTTTTTATGAGCATTATTTGGTGACTCTTTTTTCATATATGCCATGTCTATTTATAAGTAGGGTGTGGTAAGACCGCGGTTAGTAATTGAGAGTCGCCTATTATTGGATGCAAAAATTCTAGTCCCTGTTTTTGAATACAAATAAACTATAGGGGCAATATAAAAAAAACTATTTCTAGTCGCATAAGAAAAAATTATATTTAGCAATTTAAAGGCTGAGTCAAAAAACAAAAAATGCGATTTTTGACACTATGAAAACAAAGAGTCAACTTTAAGCTTCTGTACTTTCAACATTCAATAAGCTATGGTGCGGTGTTTTATCACAATTTTCATGCTTTGACAATTACAAATTTGGAATAAAAGTCAATAAAATAATAATTCAAATTATTTTGTCTGTGTAAAAACTTTCCAAATAAGAACATGTTTTTTTATCGACTGCGTAAAGACGAGACGCACAGATCGTACTCGACACTACGTCCTTAAGTAAGTCATTCATGTTCTGTTATTATAATAATATATAAATATGAAAATAATGTAAATAAAAAATTAAATAAAAATTGATACTAATGTTGGTGTTCCTCATTTATTAGATGCATTTCAATGCGGTGAAGAATAATTTACCACCTCGCTCCAACAGATCATGATTATATCTTCCTATTGTACCCTACTTGTTTAGGTCAAGAGATGCAACGTTCTCTTTTCAAATACGTTGCAATTTTTTTTATGGATTATTCGTTAAAGATCTAAAAATGTCTACAAACATTTATTAATTTATTAAGGAACTCTATCCATTGTTACTAAAATTCGATATTTATAGTAAAATGATAAAACGCATCGCTTGCGTTTTTATCATAATTACTTATCAAATTACAAAAATTATTATACACTTAATATGCCATCAGCTACACATGGCTAATGTTTATCTAAATTTCATCGAATCGTTTTCAAGTAATTAATTTATAAAGTGACGTATCCTGTAATATCTCTAAAAATAAGATCGCTGCTCTTTATACAGCGGAAATTAAAATTTATAGAACCTATGGAACTGTGTTTATTTAATTAAATTTACATAACTAGTTTCTTTTCTCTTCTTTTCCAAAGACGAGGGTCAGAACCTTTTCATCCAATAGTGGGACTGATAATACATTTTGTTGAATTTTAGAGCCTATACGAAGTTAGCCCCTCACTTTTTGAATTTGCTAATTTCAAGAGTTGTGTTGAATTGTGCTAGGTTTGTGCTAAATTGTGATCGAATATTATGACAATAATACGAAAAATGCGTCAAAAAATTAAAAAAAACCATAATTTATACTAGCACCCCAACTTTGCATATTTCGTAATTTTCTCAATTGTACTAAGATTGTGCTAAAGTAGTATTTCAAAAAAATAATTACAAAAAAGTTACGCCCAAAAATCGAAAAAGACCATAATTTATACCAGCCCCCCACTTTACATATTTCGAAATTTTCTCAATTGTGCTAAGTTGTGCTAAGGTTGTGCTAAAGTAGTATTTAGAAAAAATAATTACAGAAAAAGTTACGACTAAAAAACATTTTGGATGATTTAGGATTGAAATAATATTTAAATTAACATCACCCATCCGATTGTCATATAATTATATATCTGAGTTGTGCTAGCCTAGCACAATTCAGCATAATCGCTAATTTTGTCAGCACAACGACACAAAGGGCACTTTACTCTTGAGCGCGGCCGTTCGCAACGACATTCTATGTTCAAATTTCGATGTTCTGACAATTCAATTACCACCAA